>JAWPHD010006042.1:0-151549 GCA_037043455.1 Cyrtodaria siliqua
GCATAATAACAAAATCATATAGATACATCTCTCCTCTGTATATATGTAGAATTTCAATAAACGGAGACAAGTACTAATTAAGTAACAGGACCGTCCGACCCAAAGACGGCAACATTCATATTCATTTATAAGGAAAGACGACCGGCTACAGAAACAATTAAATAATTTCGTTATGTAAACACATATATTTAAAATGTATGTGTCCATGTATTTTACACTAAATTTTTGATCTATACATGCTTTGTGTTTATGTCAGAATGGCCAATTTACTTCAACAAATAATGTTGCAACGGTATATCGGAAAATGAAATCATGATGGCGGCAACATACGTTGCAGAGTTAATTTCGAAATCAGAAAAAGCGATGAACTAATATAAGTTTAACAGGCAGAAAGAAGTATATTCTTTTAACTGTTCGTTTAAAACTGAGGGGGCGACTCGAGTTTTAAAGAAAGCAAGATTGGCATGTGTCCCTTTAACCAAGTAAATAAATGACTGACGAGTAACAGACATGCTACTGTCAGTAACAAACATGATTATGTGTAGACTCGAAGATTTCATAACATAAACGTGGACATGTCATTGTGTCAATGGAGCACTTGCCAGATTTGTGGTGTTGTGAAACACTGTACGCGTGAATCCAAAAAAAGTGCGAGTCCTTTATATTTATAGGGCATATATTGTTATATATATATTTATATATATTATTTATATATATTATTCTTTTATATTTATATGGTCCCAGAACGCAGTCATACTCACTACTATATTGAAAGTAAATACTGAATATACATGTGCGGTGCGTTACGATCTGTAGTATTTGAAAACAGACATATTAAACATTTCCCTGAACATATATACTATATTCGTAGAATTATTTTTCGTGAAAAAAAATACATGTTTGTTTTAAGCAGTTGAAATCTACTATATTTTGCGAATATTGCTACTTTGAAAATTTTAATACGTCTGTTTTCATCAAATAGCATATTTTGTTTGTTTTAATATATATATTTTTTAATTTATGATTTAAAAAAAAATATGGATGATCGGAATATGTCTTACACACTGTTGAATCCTGTAATTAAACAACAAGTGGTTTGGTTCACAGGCGACAGTATCGGTGAACAAAACCACTTGTTTTACCGGATTCAACATTGTGCAAGAAAATATTCATATATTATACCATTAATATTATAACATGTGTGTTGTAACATATGCTTATCCTTTGATAGTGGATGTTTGCAGGGAACTTGACCTTTTACCTAAAAATCAAACGATCATCCTCTTTCCACTGTCCACCAATGAATTTTCATGACATTTGCTTTAGGTAATAGGAAAAACTTTGTGGGTAATACTTTTCATTTTCCGGTCATGGTAACGGACCTTTCAACTACTGACTTCAAAATAAACAGGGATTATCATTTCACCAAATGCAGTCAAAGTATGAAGTTTTATGAAATTAGCTTCAGAGAAAGTAATAAAGAGTTTGTACAAAGTTTCGTCAAAATCCAACAAGTAGCGCAGACAAGATTTGTGACGGACGAACGGAAAGGCCAAATATATTCTGTCTCATGGAAGACATAATCATAAAAACAATATTTTATTTCATATGTATACTTTATTAAGCAAATAATTGAGCGAACATAAACTTCAGCATTGACTCTGGCCAGTGGTGTACATGGAGTCTTCTTCCACATGACGTGCAGACTGAAAGAAAAGAAAGACATAGAATAAAAAGTTAATATAAGTCGAGCAGAGTATTCAATTTGAATCATGTGTTGCTAGGGGGAGCTAGGGTATGTTTAGGGGAATGGGACAGTTCAAAATTTAATTATTGTTAAACGCCTCATCAACACGTTGTTTAGGTTATTTCGAGCCGCCCCAAAGAGAGGAGGAAAGATACATAGGCATCCAGGAGCCCTGCCATACGCTTACTACCGATTAGATACCTATGGTTCTTTAACGTGCTTGGAGGACAGACTCCGATACACAGGACCATCCGGTTTACGTTCCCATCAGACGAACGAGGCTAGCAGGACACATCGAAGTAACCCAGTGGCGCCAGTAAGAATTGAATCCGTGTTCACTGGATTCAAAGCTGATATGCTATAAACGTCCCTTGACCAAAACTGAGTAAATGGCACATCAAGCAAAGAGTCAATACATATTATATTGTGTATCATACTAGTATATGATTGAACTGACATGATTATAGAACCATTTTAATGTATTTTTCAACCCAACAGTACAGCAAGAATCTATTATAAAGAAAGTTAAATCTGACAGAGGGTGCAATGCTCTATAAGCCATTTTTACTAGAATTAAATACAAGTCTTGCCAAAAATCTAAAATTGTTAAATTTTACACGTTTTGTTCATATATTTTACTTTAATGACTTAGTAAGGTCATTTTACATGGGGAGAAAACATTAATATACAACTATTTATTTTCTTTCTCAAAATCTGGTGTAGTTTTAGAAATAAAACATGATTAAATAGGGCAGTTGAGAAGACACTTTTGTAGATGTGTGGTCTGTTCTGATGTGAAAATGTGTAAAACAGACACAATATTGGAAATTTGCTCTGTGTCCCTTTAATAAATTGGAGACCCATCACATAGACCAATGAGTAAATGTTAAAGGGACACACGGCAATCTTGAAGTATTTATCAAGCTTTAACATTAGCATCTTCATTTGTTAACCTGGTAACATTTTAAATTTAAACCTGCTTGCATTAAAAGTTAAGTAAAACTGTTTCATTTTGTCTTCGTTATCCTATCAAATACTTAACTATGTTATAGGTGCACTATTATCAACAGTAAGTAATGTGTAAAACAATTTCTTCTGAACTATTCTAATAAATAATATTAATGATGCACAAATGCAAACTATGCAGAAAAATTAACCGAACTCCAGAAGTTTTAAACAAATAAAGACTGCCTAGTGTCCCTTTAACACAACTTGTTTTCGCATGTATCCAGTACATGTAGTTTACACGAGCTCATATGACAATCACGCTGCACTATCACTGAAAACATTTTTTACTCTAACTTTAGACAGCACCGTGCAAACATAACACAAACTCAATTTAAAGAACTACACAAGTGCAAACAATTTTTAAAAAGGCTCTTACCTGCATATGATCCAATGGCATTTAATACGGCTTGACATTCTGAAGTCGTCAGTATCAATTCACTTAGAGCTGCTCAAGGGCACGATTCACATTTGAGGCCTATCTGAAAACAACATCAATCCAATGTAAATGATCAAACAGACATATTTTATCCTTTGTTATACATAATGTAACATATTTAAAAAAGAAAAGATAAAAAAAAACTAAATTGAATAAAGCATGAATACTACTTGTGCTCAATAACACGGTTAATGTAATAAAAACATCTCTCATCATTCATTATACATGTAAAATATAATGTAGCCCAACTGGAGGTCGGAGTGGAGGGGGTTTCTAGTTGTCTTACCCCCTCCTTGTTTTCGGTATGCAAGCTCCATCTACCCCCACACCCCCATCTACCGTACTTGTGTGGGTGCGGGGTGCGGAGGACATTGATAGCATTTCTACTAGCAATTGTTTTATTCCACGAAACGTTCTACAGTTTACAGTACATCCAGTTACTGGAAAGATCGGAGTACACGAAAAACACTTACAGTGATTATGAACTTTCTATTATACAGCATATACCACTTTTAAGCACTATATTTGGCTAAATATGTACGATCTAAAAGTGGTGTGTACTGTTTATTAACAAACACATTTTAATGACAAAACAAATACCTTGATAATGGACCTCTAGCAGCAGACAGTAATCCCAAATCCAGTTTGCACCAACATGTCAATTTCACGTGTCAAGTTATGTCACGGTGACCTGTCAGTCACCAACACTGCATCGTGTTTACACATAATGGAACGTTATTTCGTCCGGTAAGGTATTAGTTTTTACATAATCTTCGGTATGAAACACTTTACGCGTGTTGTTAGACTCCATAGGTTCCCGTAGTGCTCGCCGACGCAGCGCGCACAATTTCGGGTGTAAAAAAATGGCGTCTGTTTTAATTGACAATTCGTAAAATAGTCCGTAAAATACAAAGAAATAGTCCATGTTCGCGGAGTTAAAATGCGAACAGAACTGATATGTTATAGGTACGTGGCGTTCCTACTGTATAGAAAGGCAAAATAGTCTAATCTTCAACACAACTGGGACAACTTTAAGCAAATCCGGAATGAAAAAGTTGCATTAATACGTCTGTTAAAGGAGGCTTACTATAACACCCTTACCGAAAAGCTTAAATCAGCTTCTTTGTCTTCTAAGGACTGGAGGAAAACCCTTAAAAGGTTCATTTCATCAAATGAAAACAGTCTATCCCAGACCTTTTTGAAAACAACTCCGTTGTTTCCGACGAATCTGATAAAGCCAATTCATTAAATGACTACTCCAAAAGCCAGACTGTCCTTAACGACACTAACATCGAACCCCCTTATGTGCATCCACACGTTGCAGTTCACACTCTAAATACCCTCGTTCTAACTCCATATGAAGTTAATTTAGTCTTGAAGTCCCTCCCTGTAGGAAAAGCCGCTGGTCCATACCAGATTAACAACATAGACCTTCGTGAGTTAGCAAATGAAATTGCTTCTCATCTTTGTCATCTGTTTAATTTGTCTATTTCGCAGGGTAAAGTTCCCAAAATCTGGATAGAGGCTTACGTATGTGCAATTTTAAACAACTATCGTCCAATATCGCTTTTAAGCAAACTTCCTTACAAACTTGCAGTCCGGATTTATCAAAGGTGATTCCTCTATTAATCAACTAACATTTTTGTATAACACTTTTTGTAAAGCGCTCGATGCTGGGAAAGAGGTTTGGGCTATTTTCTTCGATATAAGTAGGGCGTTTGATCGAGTATGGCATAAAGGCTCCTAGTTCAACTGAAAGCAGCAGGACGTTCAGCTGATCTCTTATCTTGGTTCACCAATTACCTTGAAAACCGTATTCAGTGTGTTGTTATTCCCGGTGCTAAGTATAATTGGAATACAATCAATGCTGGAGTCCCACAAGGCTCTATTCTTGGCCCTCTTCTTGGCCCTCTTCTTTTTCTAATTTATATAAATAACATTGTTTCTGACATTCATTCCAATATACGGCTTTTTGCTGACGATACTTGTCTTTATATTATTGTCGATGAAATTGATGTTGCAGCTAATATCCTGAATTCGGACATTGCAAAGATAGCCAACTGGTCAAACAAATGGCTTGTCACTTTTAATCCGTCCAAAACAGAATCTCTTCTGTTATCCCGCAAACTTCGTAAACCTGCGCACCGCCCTCTACAAATGGTTAACCAAAACATTCAGAAGTTCAGTGCCATAAACACCTAGGTATCATTCTATTCTATCAAATGACTGTAGCTGGCACTCACAAATTGAGTATATAAAAAATAAAGCACGGAGTAGAAATAATATTATGAGAAAACTAAAATACCAGCTCGATAGAAAATCTCTTGAAACTATATATATAAGTTTTATAAGACCACTATTGGAATACGGGGATGTACTATGGGATAACTGCACCAATTACGAAAAGAAGAGCTTGACAAAATTCAAAATGAAGCAGCCAGAATAACGACAGGTACTACCAAATTGATATCCCTTGGTCGTTTAAAAAATAAACAGGATGGGAAGCTTTACAGAATCGAAGACGTAATCATCAACTTATTATGTTTTATAAAATGGTTCACTCCCTAACGCCTTCGTATTTATCGTTTCTGGTACCACCCTTAGTAGGAGACGCGTCGTGATATCGTCTAAGAAATGAAAATAATCTTCAGACAGTAAATGCTCGAACTTAACTACACTGGTCAAAATTGCTAACCGGTCATTTTATTATTTGGAATATTATATCAAATATTGTATATTTTGAGTTGATATTTCATACAAATAAATATGAGCAGCAAACAAAACAATCAATACACTTTGTAACTTCAAAATCCGCACTTCCGGTCTCGTGGCTTATTTTGGCGCGAAATCGCATTATTCTCCCGTGCTGCACGAGGTAAGATTTGAACATGTGTTTGTGTTCTCGGAATTGTTTATCGTTTCAATCCCAAACAAAAACTTACTAAAAATTAAATAAAAAATGCGTCGCATGACAACGGAAGAGCGTGGACGGGCCGTCGGTATGATTATTGCTGGTACTTCGATTCGGCAGGTAAAGGACATTGCGTAATTTGTTCATTTTTATTAATTTATTTAATCGATTTTCTACGTTTTATTTTCTCTTTTTCAAGTCCAGTATTGTGTATTATAATATTCCTCATCCTTCCGGCAGGTTAGTTTATTCATAAGTTTACTTGTCTGTCCGTCCGTCCGTCCGTCTCTTCGTTTGTTCGTTCGTACATGATTCTGTCTAACCATGTTCATTATTTCTGAAAAAGTCGCAAGCATGAGTTGTTTTATATGTATAGGTAGCCAGAACAGTCAACAGAAGTTTTTCAACAATTCACGACCTTTGGCTCAAGTACAATCGCACCGGAAGTGTTGATGACCTTCACCGAAGGCCAAAAAGACGTGTGACAACGCAGCGTCAAGATCGCTACATCCTTGTAACACACCTTCGTAATAGAAGAATAACAGCGACTGATACTGCCAGACGTTTAATAGGCGTCCATAATAGAAACTTGAGAGATCAAACAGTACGAAATCGACTACGGATCATGGGATTGAGAGCGAGAAGACCTTTTGTGGGATTAGTATTGACTGGAAGACACCGGCGAATTCGTCTTCAGTGGGCCAGAAGGCATTTGAGGTTCACCAGAGCAGACTGGGCAAATGTCGCCTTTACAGATGAGTCCAGATTTAATCTTCAGAAGTCCGACGGTAGAGAGCGAATTTATCGACGACTTAGGGAACGATATTCGGATAATTGCTTCAACGAAAGATCTCATTTTGGAGGAGGGTCAGTGATGGTTTGGGGAGGTATTAGTTTGCACACTAAAACTGATATGGTGGTTGTTCGAGGAAACCTGAACGCAGACCAATACCAGCAACAAATACTTCGACCAACGCTTATTCCCCATATTCGCGCTAACCGTGGGATGACATTCATGCAAGACAATGCACCTTGCCATACTGCAAGAACTACCCGTCAGCTACTTCAGGGCAACAGCATTCGAACAATGGAGTGGCCGCCATGTAGTCCGGATTTAAATCCAATCGAACATGTGTGGGACGAAATCGACCGTCGTGTGCGACAGTTACCAAGGCAACAACATATTGCTGACCTCACAAGGGACATAGTCAATGTTTGGAATAACATACCTCAGCGTTTTCTACATAACTACATAAATTCCATGCGACAACGCTGTTTAGCTGTTGTACGCGCAAACGGCGGTCATACGCGATATTGATTTTTGTAAATTTTGAAATTACTGGTATCTATGAATTTCGATAAAATAAACTTCTTTGAAATTCATAAAATACTTTGCTTTACTGATGTGATTACTTATAGAACATTTTTCAATACATTTATTTCCAATTTCACATATATTATTTTTTTCTGAGACAAATAAATAAGAAAATAACAAGTGATCGGTTAGCAATTTTGACTAGTGTATATAGAGAATCATTCCTACCAACCACTGTTCGCGAGTGGAACTCTTTACCTCAAGATATTAGAAACACAGATTCCATTCATTTATTTAAACGTTATTTGAATCGCAATAACATACAACCGCCCAAATACTTTTACGTGGGAAATAGAAAAGAACAAATTCTACACACCCGTTTACGTACCCATTGTAGTTCATTGAACCTCTGTCTGTTTCAGAAAAATATAATCGCATCCCCGTTATGTGATCACTACTGCCATAGTGGTAGTATTGAAGATAACCTACACTTTTTTTCAGTTGTCCTGCTTACAATGAAATACGTACTGACCTTGCATACACCCTTAAACATTTCCCACCTGAATGTAGTCGTTGAAAAATCATGGATAGCATGATTTTTAACTGCTTACTTCTCGCTGACTGATTACCACAGAGACATTATATTGAGGCCACATCACAGTTTTTTTCTTTTCATTTACTATTACCTTACTTTTAGATATAAAATATATTGTAACTAAAAACACTAGATTGTTTATTATTGGGGAGCATATAGTCGCCGCTTTTTCCGTCCGTCCGTGTGTGCGTCCGTGCGTCACACTTTTTGTCCGGAGCATAACTCAAAAAGCATGCTTGATTAAAGTTCGTATGAATGATTAGGACAATGAGACGGAGTGCAGTTCATAGGAATCATAACTCTAGCTTCACTACTTTTTTAATTATCTCCCTTTTTTGAAAAATCTTATCCGGAGCATAATAGAGTTCCGTACGGATTCATTTTGAATAAGGAAGCACTCACACTAAACATTACTTTTTTCTGTGTAACTTTCGGGATGGATCCATCGGTTCTACCGATTCTCTTGTTGTTATTATTAATATCAGAAAACAAAGAACAACACACGAACAAGAAGTGATAATTTTACTGCACCATATATTAATATTAATTCCACCTATGGCCCATATGAGGTTGTCCATACGGATTTGGTAAGTTTGTGAGAGTCAAGCTATCCAGCTTGCTTGGGGGAACGTCGGTGGTTCTACTCAGGTGCGCGCCCGTGCACAAAAAAATGCCGAGTTTGCACCTGGGATCTTCCTCCACCAATAAAAAGCTGGAATGTCGCCAAATGACCTTAGCTGTTGGTGCAACTATAAAATCCAGTTTAATGAATTCATATACGATTTGGTTGAATTCCGACAAGCGGTTTCTGAGAAAAAGTCGTCAGAAGCAAAAGATAACGACGACGACGGACGACGGACAGATAGCGGACGGACGACGGACGAAGAGTGATTCCAAAACATCACACTGAGCCTTCGGCTCAGGTGATCAAACACACTGACAGATGACAACGATTTTTGAATTTTGAAGTCCCGATGAGTTTCTTGCATTTGATATTTACTAAAACATGGCAGAGAAGTAACTGATAATAGAGTATATTGTGCTAAAAATACAAAAACTATTAATTGTTAACACGGTTCTTTTAAGAAAATCCATCCATACATAGTTGTTATAATATATATACAAGTGCACATAAAATGCAAAACGGTTATAATGTGCAAATGTATTTCTTACAGCGATTTACAGTTAGCTATAGAAATTTTCTCTCTTCTTTTGTAGTAAATCTTTTCTTACATATTTTATTACATTTCGTATTGAACTAAAATGAATTAACTAATTAAGTTCACGTGAACATGTATTAAACAAAATATAATTGTCTTATTTTAATTTTTTTTTCGATATTTTCAAGTATAGTATTATTCCTTATATTTAAGAAATAATTTTTAGTTAAACATGAACTATAGCATACACAGTTATTTTACGTACGTAAGAAGATGTTTATATACATATGTTAACGAAAAATGAGCTGTCATTTCTCTGAAACGTATAATTTTAGGCGGTAGCTAATATTTTGCTGAAATTTGTTATTTATGGGTTGTGGTGTTCAGGCACCGTTTTAAAAAAGTGTACCACTTTGTGCAAGTAATTTTGGTGGGATCGTCTAATACACATAATTACCTTTCATTTGATAAATCTATATAATAAGCCCATTTTCTAGCTGGTTCCGGCAAACTCCTTAACTAAGCGACTTTTTCGCATATTGCCACTACAACACTATATACATACATTATAACACCACTCCTTCGTCTTTCTATCCTCGATAATACCGTAATGGAAGCATGTGGAACAATTATCAGTGGATAGGACGTTTTTTGGTTGGTCTCAGTATAAGGCGAGAGGTTAGTCTCGTACAAAATACACGAGGTAAGTGGAAATTGTATTTTTCTCACGAAACTAAAGCAGAAGGATACGAATACCTGCTGCATTCGGTGGCGATTTATATACTGAACAAAATTGCTAAGTATCAACTTTTGTATCTTAACTAATTTTCTTATTTTAAATATATTTTAGAATAGATATATGATAAGTATTTTGTTTTGACCCATAGTTTGTAAATCATTCATTTTTTGTTTAAATTGTTACATCTTTTGAGAGTTACCCTCCCTTTATATGAAAACATGAAATGTACTGATAAAACACATAACATGAGTCAAAGATCGCTTAAAGATATAAAATTCTTAAAATTGGTATGAAATAATAGAAAAGACATAAAAATTTGACACATTTATCGCAGATTTTCCGTCTATAAAAAAATGATCTTAAATTACCTCCCTTTACATAGAATATTGTTTGAAATTCAAGTAACTGTAATTCAGCGTTAACATTAAATATTTCCAAAATTTCTTTTGCAAACGCATTTGTAGTGGTAATGCTAGTAAAACATGAAGTCAAAATAATTTTAACTGGCATATTTTAGAATTAGGAACATCGAAAGCTTCACTAATTCGAAGTCCTTAATTAAATCCTATATACCCAGTTGTATAAGAGTTATAACTTATTTCTAAGAAAACACATTGACTTAAAAGTTTTAAAATATGTTCGTGCAATCAGAGCAGACGATTTACACTCGTTATTTTGCAGTTTAACCATATCTCTAATCAAGCTCAAAATACACAAAACAATGAGAATATTATTGACATATTCTTAGGTTGATACTTAGCAATTTGGTTTAGTATATGCGTATCATCCGGCACATAGTCGTATTTTGTAAATTTACATAATTAAAAAAGTTCTTGAAGTCACAACCTCGCGAACATGTCACTGTTCGGGAACATAACTAGTCTCTGTCACCCAGACGTACGCAATCTGCGTCACTTAGGAGTGAGCATAGCAAAGGTGGGCATGCGGCTGGGTGATAGAGACTAGAACATACCATGCATTTGGAGACTATTTAATTACATGTTTGCTTATTTTACCAATGTTGACGCATGCATTTTTGATTTTTGTTAGGTGAACTTCTTTTCTATAATCTAATTCATGAACACTATCTATCAAACACGATCGCTTTATACTTTTCTTATAATTAATACTAATGTTTGAACAAATGTCAGTTATGAAAATTATTCTAACAGTACGCCGTAATTTAAAAAAAAAAAGATTGCCGTGTGTCCCTTTAAAGTCAAAATCATACTGGATAATTGTATCACTCCATGAGTGTCGTGTATCCCTTTAAAAACATAATTTAATTGTTATTTGAACTGAAAATATTTAAATTAAACGACTTCTTATATTACCGCTTTTTCTTGGTATTATAAGTTCAAAGCATATCAGTATGCGTTCAATTCAGACATTATAATTATTCAGGCGCATAAATTAAACACTTAAAATTTACACTTTTTGCAAGCGGGTAGCGTTTTGTGAATACAGATTCATTGTGATAGCGCTTTTGTGTATACATATTGTGATCAGGTCACCCTATTTGTGCAACTTATTGCAACGGATGGTTAATATACACATGTTGGTGTTTCATATGATACCAAATGGGCTCTTGGTTGGATCTTCTAAGAATAGAAATCATGACGTCACTATAGTGTACCCGTGTGTTGATAAAACGAGAGGATACATGCTCCGACAAGCCTGAACGTTTATCCTGGTTCGACAAGATAGCATGTTTAGTTTGTCAGTTTTATATTTGATTTTGTGAAAACACATCGATAATTTTCCAAGTGCTGTGAATATAATAGATACGTTTTCCACTAGTTTATGGCAAAACACTTGCTTCCCGAACATCTGACGAAGAAGTGCGACTATTTATACAGTACAGGTAAGAAGTGAGATTATTTATACAGTACGGGTAAGAAGTGCGATTATTTATACAGACAGTACAGGTAAGAAGTGCGATTATGTATACAGACAGTACAGGTAAGAAGTGCGATTATGTATACAGACAGTACAGATAAGAAGTGCGATTATTTATAAAGACAGTACAGGTAAGAAGTGCGATTTTGTATACAAACAGTACAGGTAAGAAGTGCGATTATGTATACAGACAGTACAGGTAAGAAGTGCGATTATGTATACAGACAGTACAGGTAAGAAGTGCGATAATTTATACCGACAGTACAGGTAAGAAGTGCAATTATGTATACAGACAGTACAGCTAAGAAGTGCGATTATGTATACAGACAGTACAGGTAAGAAGTGCTATTATGTATACCGACAGTACAGGTAAGAAGTGCGATTATGTATACAGACAGTACAGGTAAGAAGTGCGATTATTTATACATACAATACAGGTAAGAAGTGCAATTATGTATACAGACAGTACAGGTAAGAAGTGCGATTATGTATACAGACAGTACAGGTAAGAAGTGCGATTATATATACAGGCAGTACAGCTAAGAAGTGCGATTATGTATACAGACAGTACAGGTAAGAAGTGCGATTATTTATACATACAATACAGGTAAGAAGTGCAATTATGTATACAGACAGTACAGGTAAGAAGTGCGATTATGTATACCGACAGTACAGGTAAGAAGTGCGATTATGTTTACAGACAGTACAGGTAAGAAGTGCGATTATTTATACATACAATACAGGTAAGAAGTGCAATTATGTATACAGACAGTACAGGTAAGAAGTGCGATTATGTATACAGACAGTACAGGTAAGAAGTGCGATTATTTATACAGACAGTACAGATAAGAAATGCGACTATGTATACAGACAGTACAGGTAAGAAGTGCGATTATGTATACAGACAGTACAGCTAAGAAGTGCGATTATATATACAGACAGTACAGCTAAGAAGTGCGATTATGTATACAGACAGTACAGGTAAGAAGTGCGATAATTTATACAGACAGTACAGGTAAGAAGTGCTATTATGTATACAGACAGTACAGCTAAGAAGTGCGATTATGTATACAGACAGTACAGGTAAGAAGTGCGATTATGTATACAGACAGTACGGGTAAGAAGTGCGATTATTTATACAGACAGTACGGGTAAGAAGTGCAATTATGTATACATACAGTACAGGTAAGAAGTGCGATTATGTATACATACAATACAGGTAAGAAGTGCAATTATGTATACAGACAGTACAGGTAAGAAGTGTGATTATGTATACATACAGTACAGCTAAGAAGTGCGATTATGTATACAGACAGTACAGGTAAGAAGTGCGATTATGTTTACCGAAAGTACAGGTAAGAAGTGCGATTATGTATACAGACAGTACAGGTAAGTAGTGCGATTATTTATACAGAACAGAACAGAACATATATTTTATTTAACTTGTGCATACGTACATCGTTATATATACAAACATAACTGTCCATGCATAATAATAAGTCAAGTGATGTAGACAAAAGTACAATTGCTGTGATCAATATTAATATTAAATAACTGATGCATGAGAATGAAAATACAAAAGAGATAAACATTGTTTAATTAATCAAGATTGTATTCCTTACAGCTAAAGCTGTACTAATATATTTATCTAACTTAATAACAATATTATTATCCTGTGTCTGCATTAATTCTAAGAATTTAAACATACTAGGTCTATTATAATAATATTTTTTTAATATAAATTGTCCGGATTCTTGTGTAACAAGGACAAATCAAAATAAATTGGTATTCATCTTCCAAATCAATACTGTGTGTATAAATAATCGCACTTCTTACCTTTACTGTATAAATAATCGCACTTCTTACCTGTACTGTATAAATAATCGCACTTCTTACCTGTACTGTATAAATAATCGTACTTCTTACCTGTACTGTATTCGTTAAGAATACAGACCGGTAGATACTCTCGTAATAGAATACCTAGAAATGAAAGATATCGTCACTGCAGCAGTATCTACCGGTCTGTATTCTTAACGAATACAGTACAGGTAAGAAGTACGATTATTTATACAGTACAGGTAAGAAGTGCGATTATTTATACAGTACAGGTAAGAAGTGCGATTATTTATACAGTAAAGGTAAGAAGTGCGATTATTTATACAGTACAGGTAAGAAGTGCGATTATTTATACAGTACAGGTAAGAAGTGCGATTATTTATACAGTACAGGTAAGAAGTGCGATTATTTATACAGTACAGGTAAGAAGTGCGATTATTTATACAGTACAGGTAAGAAGTGCGATTATTTATACTGTACAGGTAAGAAGTGCGATTATTTATACAGTACCGGTATGTTGTTGTTGTTGTGCTTGCTTAGTGAGGTGTGAAGTTGAAACGATTTTCTGCAGTATTCATTCCAGTGGCCATACACGATCTTCGTACGTACGTTCACGACGTTTCAATTAATGGGCTGGGTCAGTGGGGTGGGTGATATTTGAAGATATTTGACAATAAAAAAAGTATGTCAATTATTGGGTTGGGGGGAGGGGGCAAAATAATATAGTTATCCACGCTAAAAAGCATACTCTGCCGCACCCCCACCTACTCTGAACATGGAGAGGGGGGGACGGGCCCCACCGGCTCCAACGCCTATGATTTTATGGAGAGTGTATGCTCATAAGCCGAGCTTACGTCCGTGCGCCTCCCCTTTAAAAACTCACTCGAAGTTAGAATTAGCGCCTTATGCTGTCTAGATGGAACCGTGGTGACCCAGTGGATAGCTCAGCCCGTTCCACTCAGAATCCGAAGGTCGGGGGTTCAAATAAAAAATAAATTCAAAATCAAAATAAATTACTAAGCAAACATGACGACTACATAAATCAATCAGATCAGTTATCAAATGCCATATCTGATAATGACACGTTATATCTAAATGGGTTAAACCATATTAAGGTTTAGTTTATTA
Organism: Cyrtodaria siliqua; assembly: GCA_037043455.1. NCBI lineage: Eukaryota > Metazoa > Mollusca > Bivalvia > Adapedonta > Hiatellidae > Cyrtodaria > Cyrtodaria siliqua. The sequence goes on from JAWPHD010006042.1 coordinate 14,775, forward strand.
ATAAACATATTTATTTTACATCGATTGCGAAACAAGTTATTGCAACTTAGATTAATCACTCTCGATGGCTTCCTGGGTAGAACCAGTACTAAGCAATGTGGATTAATTATCTTGCTCAAGGATAAATAACGTGGCCGCGGCGAGGATCGAACCCACGACCTCTCGATTCTGAGTTCGGCGCTCTACCACTAGACCACGCACTCCACATATTAAGGTATATTAATAAGGATGTAAAATGAATCATTTCACCATAGTAAAGAAGACATAAAGGATTTACAGGTAAGGTTTATATCATTCGTCATATATTTGTCATTAATTTGGCACAAATAGTGATATAAAGGAAGCAAAAGTAAATATATTAATACTTTCACATAGTGTAAAACGAAGCATTTAGAATAAGTTTAGCCTTGTTAAGAATATGTACGCGGGGACTTAATGGAACAGCTGGATTTTATCGTAGATCCTAACACGACCTGCGCAGTCTTTCATATACACAAAGAAGAGAGACAACTGTATGTTGTTCTAAGATAAAATACGGCTGTTCCATTAATTTCCCGCGTATATTTCATCCGTTGGAAGCGCCAATAAAATACGTATTTATTAATTCTTAAACAACATACAGTTGTCTCTCGTCTTTGTGTATAAGACTGCGCAGGTCGTGTTAGAATTTAGAAATAATTAACTCCTAACTGTTTTTTATTCACCGATTATTCACCGATAAAATGTAATGTAATGGGGTTATTGTCTTTGTGACCTCCGTGATAATATAGTGTCCCCACAATAGCGTAAACAATGGGGGTGATTGTAGTGTTAGAATCGAATTGAAAAATACGTACCTGTATTTTATCGGTGAATAAAATACAGTTCGGAGTTCGGATGCGTGCTTTACAAAGATGATCAATGTATATATGAATATAAGGAAACAAAAATCTCGAAAGCAACAAAGCAAATACTCAGTGGCTTGTCAGAAGCCAGGGCAACAAGAGAATACATTAAGGGCACAGCTAGCCTAGGCAACACTGAAGACAACCATCAAACGTAAATGTCAGGATTCATCATAGTGCCCACAATCCGCCCAAATTTCCCTTTTCATACTCTTCCTATTTATGTGAATCTGACCGCTAATAAACGTTTGATCGAGTCTCCATGAAACTTCACGGACCTCTACAGTGCATGTGTTTTAGTTGGTCACAAATCACATAAAACTTCCCGAACTATTCGTCTAGAATGACGAGGAATTAAAATATGTCCGAAACCATAGTGCTTGTCAATGACATTGCTTTGAAATAGTAATAATAATTTGTAAATACAAAAAGTGTGTCCCTTTAAATATACCATTTCATTTCAGTTTATATTTTGCGGATAGGAAATATACTGAAAGGAAAAAGAAACGCATAATAAAAAAATTGCCTATACTACACTATAATATACACCTAATTCCACGTATTATTCCAGATATATCTCAACGTGTTTTGTACAAAAAGGGGCTACAACTAATTACAGAAAGGACAACTCTGTCATGTAGTAGACCTTTTAATCAAAGTATACTTTGTTTCACGAAATTCATAAATGTTGAAGTTTCGCTAGAAAAAGTCAAGCCATTTCAGTATTGTGTTTAATGTTAAGAGATTGCAACGTTTAAGGCCTAAATTTGCTCACCTGCTTGAGCCAAATGCTCATTTTGTCGATAATGATACGTTTAAGGATTAACCATTGGTGTTTAAACCTTCTTTCCGAAACGACAGGCCTAATGTCGCCCTGTACCATTCGATTAGCAGTAGCATATTAAACATACAATATGTAGAGGAAATACCCATTATGCGTTTCTTTTACTTTTCAATATATAATACAACTGTAACTTTGTTCAAAACACAGTGCTAAATTTGGTACAAAAGAGGATTTTAGGATGTTAAAAATAATTTGCAATGAAGAGAATCTTTAACATTTTTATTTTTTTTCAAATTCACACAGACATATATACTTCAAAAGTACCCACCTAAGAATATGTCAATAATATTCTCATTGTTTCGTGTATTTCACGCTTGAATGGAGATACGGTTGAAATACAAAATAACGAGTTTAAATCGTCTGCTCTGATTGCAGGAACACATTTTAAAGCTTTGAAGTCGATATGTTTTCTTAGAGTTTTTTTTATTATAACACATACATCTGGGCACTTAGGAACTTTGTTATGCAATGTTATATCTTTTTCATTTCAAACAGTAGGCATTCTGCCGATGAGTTCACAAATATCACAGACCTAATAACAAATAGATTGGACTCTACGAAAGGTATCAACATATTACGTGGCACAGTGCGAAAATTTCACAAAATATTTCCCAACTTTAAATGTCATGAAGAGTTTTATAGATACAAGTTTCATTCATGCAAAATCCCATCACAAATTTAATTTTCTTTCCAATGACAGTATTTTGCTTTCTCTTACATTTAGAGCAAAAAAGGAGTTTGAAGGAAAAGCGAAAAATGATGACATTTTAAACTTTAAACATATTTTTATACAATTTCTTATTTTGAAAATAGTCATACATTATTATAATCCCAATTTGCTATTCACTACAAATCTTTTGAATATATTCTCATCAAAATCAGTGAATAATTGAAAGAGAAGATAGAAGGAAAAGTTAAGGTGCCACGTGATCATTGGTTAAGATGGAAGTTTCCTTTCTGGCTGTGCAAATATCAATAAATACAGAAGTACATGCATATGATATCTAGTTCCGGTAATTGACAATATATTAGTGAGTTGATACATGTTATGAATTCATATATAAGAGAAGATTTTTTTTTATGTACTTTGAATAAGTGCAGCTTTCGATGTTCTTAATTTTAAAACATGTCAACTAAAATTATTTCGACATCAATTTTTACTAGCAGTACCATTACAAATGCGTTTGCATAAGACATTTTCGAAATCTTTAATGCTAACAATACAGTTACTTAATTTTCAAACTATATTCAATTAAAAAGGAGGTAATTTAGAAGTATCATTTCATTTTATTATAGACAAAAAAACACACAATTTTTACCCATGTATTGCAGCTGTTCCAGCTGCAATACATGGGTAAAAATTGTGTGACAAAAAAACACACAATTTTTACCCATGTATTGCAGCTGTTCCAGCTGCAATACATGGGCACACAATTTTTACCCATGTATTGCAGCTGTTCCAGCTGCAATACATGGGTAAAAATTGTGTGTTTTTTTGTGTGTTTTTTATATTATTCCTACCAATATTAAGAAGTATATTGTGTACATCTTAAAGCGGATTTGATTCATGCTACGTTTTATCAGCACATTTCGTGTTTTCATATAAAAGGCGGATGTAAGAGTCTTAACTAAAAATTTATATTTTACAAACTATTGATCAAGACAAAAACTTATCACACAACTATTCTAAAAGATTTAAAATAAGAAATACAAACGAAGGTAATTATGAATTTTGATCCGTGTATACAGGATTAGTTTCACGATTAGCATACAACGCAAAAACGCCGATAGCACAAAACGCAGCCAACCGAAACAATGCACTTTAACATTTACATCCAGGCAGAAATATGAAACCATAAATAAACACGATAAAGCAAATACTAGTCATTGTGTAAATTTCACACGACAAGAGCCCAGTTACGATTTCACTGTTGAATCTGTTATTAACGTGGAATTAAATCTTCAATTTAAATTAATATAATACATCTTGTTTATTTCGGTCCTCGGGGCATAGCATTTTGTTAGATACTGGGACCATACGCCGCTGGACATGTAATATAGCATGTCCACCGCCATATGCATGCCATCTTCGGGATGGTTAAAATTCTATACTATTGATTTTATGAATATTGAGTTCTGCTCAACCCGGGGATATGGGGCGTGAACGGTACCAAGCATATTTCACTATCGTTCATGAACAGCCTCAATCAAACCGAGACTGCAATATTTCGTATTTATCATGTTCGGTCGTTTCCAAAGGTCCACTCTCATACACTTTTGTATTGCCTATTAATGCCGCATTGTTTGTTAGAAAATATCACATTCATTTACACCGTCCCTTTTTATTGGTATGACAATAGAGTAAGCCTGAGTTTTGGTGCACCCTTAGTATAACCTGTTTTAAACCTCTGGCGACTCTTTCCAAGGCGGTAGCTCTATTGTCAACCCTTTTATGTTTGTGATGTCATATCTTGCTGTAATTGTTGTTTGTTTCTGTGCGTGTTTTTGGTTGACTGGTCTTTGAGTGCTACATTTCCTGTTCGACTTTTATATCTACTCCCTTTATTAGATACGGTAAATCAGTTTACCGCCAGGTTGTTTGTTTCCCTATGGGTATCGCAAATTTGTTTTTTACTGTTATAAAACAGATTTTGATGTTGAGTCACCAGCAAGCCAGGGAGACATCATTGATGCGTTAATTACACATCTCGGTATCTAGATGATATTCTCAATATTGATAATCCGTTATTTGCTCATATGGTCACATATTTATCCACCAGAGCTCACGTTGAATAAAGCTAACAATTCCGATACTATAGATTCATTCCTCGATCGTTATCTTTCGATTTCAAATGATGACGTACATACCTAAATCTCTGATAAAAGAGACACATTTAACGTTGCCATCGTTAATAATCCACACTTAGATGAGGATGTTCCTCGTGCTACATCTTACTGTGTTTATATCTCCCAGCTCATTCGTTTTGCTAGAGCTGGTAACGATGTGTGGACTTTAATAATCGGAATCAACTTATTAGGACGGTACCTAGCGTCTGATGTTTGTCTTTAATCTTATATTGTCGTACCCTTAACGGTTTGTTCTCTTGTTGCTCTGACTTATGCCAAGTCATTGAGTACTTACTTTGTGGCTTTCTAGGCTTTTTTGTTTGCTAGAGATTACAACTTGGCGGGGATATCTTTATTTACACTGTCCCGTTTATTGGGATGCCAATAGGGTAAGTGCGGTTTGGTGCACCCTAGAACCTTGTTTAAACCCCAGCAGCATTGTTTTGCACTGACCGTTCCAATGCGGTAGCCATAATCCTTTTGTGTTTGCGATGTCATATCTTGCCTTTGAGTCATATGTATAGTTGTTGTTTGTTTCTCTGTGTGTTTGTGGTTGACTGTCGTCCTTGAATGCTACTTTTCATTTCGATTTTTATATCTGCTTTCATTTCGTTTAATATCACAAACTTCGTAGATAGTTCTCTTTGTTTTTTTGAGCCATCTTTTGACGACCCGTTTAATCTTCCCGTCAGTTGTGGAGCAAGGGTCGTGGAGAACCATCTTTAACCACACCTTACAATATCTTTACATTTACACATTGCAATATTCATATGAAATTATATTTTGGCATAATGAAATTAATACAGACAATATACATGTATTGTACGGTTGAGGCAGGGAACATATGATTTCAGGAAGAAGGGAACAAATATGTTAAAGAATTGTTTTTTTTTTAGCTAACTTGAATATAGCATATTGGAGGAGTGCATGGATAGGAGTTAGTAGATTAATCTATAATGGTTTTGTACTTGCTCCGTGAATTAACAAATCTTTCTAGTTGATTATTTCTAATTGCGATTTGTTTATGTGTTTCACACAGATACCATAGTCTGTATATCATTGGGGTAAGGGAGAGCGGTGTTTTTAGTCGTTTTGAGGTAAATTTGTAGTATTTCATTTCTAAAATAATTTGTAACTCTACAGTTGATTTTCCTTCACTTGTGTTAAAAATAAATGCTTGTTCTGACAGATTCAGATTTATGTTTTTTGTTAAAAAGAAAGTGTTTATCTGTGTTAAAAAATTCTGAGATGAAGGACAGGTCCAAAACATATGAACTATTGTCTCGTCTTGGTGGCAAAAAGGGTTTTCTGCTCTTTTTATGTTATGTAGATAATGCTGTGTTGAAAGAAGCCGATGGTTAATTCTTGTTGGAAACCATTGTAGTATTGTGCTAGAAGTAATTTTGAAAGGAGAGAAATATATGTCTTTCCATGTTTCCGCTTCAATATTATAAATATGTTCCCATTTGATTTTTGATGTTGGACTTTCAATATTTCTGTTGAAAATTGAATAAATATCAGTGCATCCTTTTTTGTTTTTGCTGAGTGTTTTAATATTGGCAGGTAAAATTGGGTTTTCTAATTTGTTCATTGTTATTTTGTTTTGTAATTGTTTTCTAAAGGTTTAAATGCTTAACTATAAATATTTATTTTATTTTTGAAGGCATTACCATAAATAGTCATAAAATATGTTATTAATATTTGTAATTGTATTTTCATTTGGATTTGGAAGAGATATAAATAAATGATTTAAAATAGGTAATGTTTTAATAACTGTGATTTTACCATCTTCGCTTCCATATCTTTATTTTGTGTTTTTAATATCTTATCATTATAGTTTAATTCTATCGTTGAAATGTATTCCAAGTAGCTTGAAATTATCTTTTCCCCAGTTAAGTTTCCATTTTGTTTTGATTGTATCTGAACTGTATTTTTTCTCCCTATACATACAACTTTTGTTTTGTCAAAATTTATATTTAAACCAGAATATTTAGAGTATTTTAGTAGTTCTGACAGTGTTTCTTTCAGAGATGTATCAGATCCTTCCAAAAGGACAGATATATCATTTGCAATATGCGAAAGCTTAATTTCTACATTCTCTATAGTAATACCTTTAATATTTTTAATACATTCTCTATAGTAATGCCTTTAATATTTTTATTATTTATGATTCTAATCGCCAGTATTTCAGCACACAAAATAAAACTATGAGGTGACAAGGGGACGCCCTGACGGCAGCCCCTTCCGATATTGAAAAACGATGACAGGTTCCCCCCTTGGTTAACAGCCAATTTTGCATTTGTATATAAAATCTTTATCCATGATATAAAAAAAAATCCGAACTTAAAAAATGTAAGAACTTTAAACATAAAGGCATATGATAGGGAATCAAAAGCTTTTTCAAAATCAATCAAGAGAATTAAACCCGACAGATAATTTTCGTCTGCGTATTGCATAACATCATATATAAGTCTAGTATTTTCTCCTAAGTATCTTCCAAAGATAAAACCAGATTGATCTTTATGTATCAGCTTAAAAAGTGTTGATTTAATTATATTTGCAATAGAGCCTGAGGTTATTTTTCTTTTTTTAAAGTGTTTCTGAGGCTTCTTCAAAAGATATATGACCTTCAAGATTAATTGATTCGCTGTCTGTAAGTTTAGGTATATCAAAGTCTTTCAAGTCATTTTCTAAGTTAATATTTTCTAGTTCATTGTCTTTTCTAGTATATAGTTGTTCATAGAATTTCTTAGTCTCATTTAAAATTTCATGTTGATCTGATACGATTTCTCCATTTTGTTTTTATATTTTAGGAATTATCTTCGAAGAATAATTATGAGATTCTAAATTGCAAAAATATGAGGTTGGGTTTTCGTCATTCTCAATTATATTTGCTCTTGATCTAATTAAGTAGTCGTTCATTTTTTGTTTTATTAATATTCTTAATTCATTTTTGTATGTTTCTAAGGTTTCTAAGTTATTTAAAGAGAAGTTATTTTCTAAAGTTTCTATTTCAGCAATCAATTCATTTTCTCTTTTATCTGTAATTTTGTTCTTATAACTAGAATAAGGTATATATTTACCACGTAATTCCACGAGTAGTGTTTCGAGAAACAATTGGTCATTTATTGAAAATTTTATTTCATTATCGGGGATATTACATATGTTCTCGATGTTATAAACTGGAACATGCAATAAACTGTTTTAATGTCTTTTTTTATTTTTTATTTATTGTGTTTAAGTATTCAATATCACTAAGAAGAGAGTTGTTATGTTTCCAAAGGGGTTTACCATGTATAAATTGATTAAAATTCAATTTTAGAACTACAATTGAATTATCAGATCGGTAACTGGGTTCAATGGTACACTTCTCTATTGAAGAAAACATATTTTCTGAAACAAAGAAGATGTCGAATCTAGCTTGTTTAATGGAGTTCTTCGTCTCCAGGTATAAATGTTTTAAATGTGGATGTAAACCGTTTTTCTCTAAAAGGATCAATTAGATTATAAACACATTTAATGTCTAAAACTCGTTCTCCTGCATTATTGTTATTTATGCTTTTGTAATTAGAGTAATCAAGTATTGGATCTTGAGCAATATTAAAGTCTGCACACATTATTAGAGTGCTGTTTTTCTATTGTTCATATTTTAATGAAATACTATCGTAACAATTGAGAGAGTCATTGTTTGGGCCATATAAAGTGATGAGTGTGAATCTGTTATTGTCAACAGTTAAGTCAGCTATGAGAAAGTTACCTGCTTTATCTGATATGTGAGAATGTACTTTATAATCTAAGTGTTTGTTGAAAAGTATTGCAACACCTCTTGTATTTGAGGTTCCTGAATTAAAAATACAATCATTTCCCCACTATTTGCGAATAAAATGTTCAGTTGCTGTAGTAGTAGAGTGAATGTCCTGAAGGCAATAAATGTCACAATTTTTACTTTTTAGGTAGTTAAATACATCAATATGTTTATCTGCTGCACCAAGACCCTGACAATTAACAGACAGTTAAATACTAATCATAAGTGTTGATAAAAAAAAGATGGGGACCATAGTGAGATGTAAAAAAGAAAAATGTAGAATTAACGAAACATTCTGCATTTTGTGGAAAATTTACCTTAAAAAATACTTTTGACATAAACCTAAACATATTTTGTCATTGTATTCTTCGTAATGATGGTAATGGTAAACTTATAATATATATTACGTATAATATGTATTAAGTAAGTACTTTTGAAGCATGTCATACAAGACAGTATATCTCAAGAAGCCACAAATATAAGTATAATTCTCTAAATAGTATTGCATTTAAGTATCACCATAAGCATAACTAGTAGATATAATTATATTAGCTTAGTAAAAAGAAATATAAAAAGATCGGACAGGGAAAGTATCATTCAAGGAGGACAGTCAACCACAAAACACAGAAATAAACACGCAAACAGACAAACAAGAAGGAAAAAGCAATAATAAATGCAAACGACATCACAAACACAAAAGGGTTGACAATAGGGCTACCGCCTTGGAACGGTCAGTGGCAAAGTAGGCCACTGGGGGTTTAAACCGGTTCTATGGTGCACCAAACCTCACACTTACCCTACTGTCATCCCATTAAAACTGGACAGTGTAAATAAAGAAATCCCCGCCATGATCTAATCTCTAACCAACAAGGCAGCATCAATAGGCAAGTAGCACTAACGTGTAAAGTGTATACCAGTTCAGATCATAATACTCGGTATCTAAGCAGAGTATATCTCAAAGAAGCCCCAAGTAATATTTACATTTTGTTCTCAAAGTTATATCGCGGAAACGGAATCCTATTGGAGAAGTACAACACCAACCTAAACAAATGTCTGCGATTAAGAGTATCACAGACTATATTTTATGGAGATGTGATCTACAAACTTTGGAAGTTAAAGAAGTATGATGGGTTTCCTGGCCCCTTTCAAACTATTCAGGAAACTCGTCAGAAAAATGATACGAACCTTTTTATTGCAACGCATGTTTAATGATTGACCCCTCTACAGTCAGTCATTACGTTTCACCTTTCTCGTGTGCGATGACTGGTCACTTTTGTGGGATTCTCAGGTTTTTAACTCGTACCCTAGATTGGTTTTCGTTTTTCTGCAACTCCTGTGGTTGTTCAGTACAATTCTGGATACCTTCTGAGTTATTTTCCTTTTGAGTATATAAAAAAAATTATATCTCTTTTAACAACATTTAAGTGTATCGCTTGATAGTTTTTGTGGATTTTGACTTTATTGTTAGATTTACTTTTATTTACACTGTCTGGTCAGCTCGGGCGCTGAAGACAGGATAATAGCAAAGTTGTGTACATATAAAATCGATTTAAGGTAACCAGTAGGCGATCAGTAGGTCGTATCGCCTACTGACCGTTCCAAGTCGGTAACCCTGTCTTCACCGCTCTTTGTGGTGTGCATTGTCCTGTTCGTTGACTTTTTAATTTAGTTTGTGATACTAGTACAGTAGGGATACAGTGTCATTGCGTTTGGGTAGTGTGGTTTTTATATGACCATTATTCTCATTTCAGGTTGTTTTCCTGCGGCCAAATCCTGCAGCAATGATGAGCAATATGACATATGATGCAGACGACTTCTTAATAGGCGAAGCACGTGAAAGGACACTGACCGAAAGAACACCAGCTATAGTATATACTGTCATAATTGCACTATTCGGGATTTTGACTAACCTCTTTACAGTCATATTCTACGGCGTAAAATGCAAGAAAACGCCGAATACGACACTAATTACGGCATTATCTGTCACAGATTTGTTCGTATCTGCGTGGGTCTTTGCATTTGTATATGAACAGACAACCTATTATTCTATTGACGGTTTGAGTTGCAAGTTTATATTTTTCTTTGTGCACTGGGGTGTGATGCTGTCCATGGCTTTACTGTGGCTCATTGCTATAGACCGATACCGAAATATGTGCAAACCTTTCGACACACAGTCTACAATAAAGAAAGCGAAAATAACCGTGGTGATTTTTATTTTCATTACAATGGTTGCGTCTGTGCGGGATTTCTTTACATACGATGCTGTCGCGTTGAACATAACGGTTTCAACTAACAAATCGATTACCGCACATTACTGCACGAATTCGAATGCTGCCGATATACAGATATATATCGCGGTATTTCATATGATCGATCTGGTTTTAACTGCACTTGTGTTAGCCACTTTTGGTTTCGCATATGGAAGCATTTGGTGGAAACTTCGCAAACACAGAAAACGCATGAAAATTACCACACAACTCAGCGGCGGTTTACATATTGATAGAAGTTTTTCGGTCCTTGCGGACAATGCTGAAAAGTTAATAAGCAAAATGATGTTCGTGGTTTCGGTTGGATTTTTAGTCTGCTTTGCACCATACTATGTAGCAGTCACAATGAAGGTGTTGTCCACAAACAGCGAGTTTGAGATACAGACATGGTTTCAAATTTTGTTTCGGATGCCGGTGTATAACAGTATGATCAACCCGATAATATATTGTGTTTTTAATCCTAGTTACAGACGATTTGTTAAGCGTCTGCTGTTGTTTTGGCGGAAAAAAGATAATACGGACGATAGTCAGATACAGACAGACGATACTAAGGTACGGACAGACGATAAAAAGGTACAAGAGGTTGAGCTCACATCATACGTAACATTGTACAAACGAGAGTCATCTGTCTTCTGTCTTACACATCCTCTCTAATACGCGAAATTATATAATTAGATGAAAGTCTGCTATGTGCAGCTGATGTGTATAATATGTTCATTTGTATCGTTGTCATTGCTTTTCATACCGTTTGTGGTTTTGTTTGTTTTGTGCTTTGTTTATACTCACTCGTTGTATTCTAAAAACATATCCACACGAGTGTGCTGTGCTATAGTAACCATGTCTTCATAATTTGATGCATATTACATGTATGTTTGAGCAGTTTGTTTAGGGATGGCCAACCCGACACTCACACACATGAAACGGAGTAAATAAAAATATTTGTTAATAAGTCGCAATCGCGTTTTCAACTTAACATGACGACAGTTGTCAATCATTGATCCATTTCAACCAATCAAACTAATAAAAGTCGAACAGGAAATGTAGCTTTCACAGTCAACATGCATTAAAACAACAACAATTACAATGTTACTAAGCAAGGCATGTGACATCACAGACACAAATGGGCTAACAATAAACCAGGTCCAAGGGTGCACCAAACTTCACTCTTACCCTATTGTCATCCCACGAAAACTGGATAGTTCTAAGAAACAAGTCGGCATTATTAGGCAATATAAGTATAACACATAGATGATCATATATATATATATATAGTAGAGAAAATCATACATTGAACAGAACACCTTTCACAAACGCTGGATCCAGAAAGGATACTAAATGATAGACCAATTTGTTAAAATACAATGTGGAAAATTATCATTTACAGTGCTATCAACAAAATAAAATAAAAACTCTTAGCTAGCGTGTATACTAGCTAAAATATAGACTCGAGCGCTTTCGGCTTTACGCCTTCTTCAGGAGTACAAAGACATGTAACAAGAAAATTATCTAAACAACGACTGCAATGAAAACAAATCTAGAAAAAATGTACAAATGATCATAAAGATATGATTAATGTGTTCTGATATTGGAAGAGAATGCCCGCAAAAGAGGCCCATTTAGATTTACAATAAATAAATAATAATAGCGTAATTATATAACGCTATAAAAGCCAAGAAAGCAACAAATATTCAGACGGTTAGTAAACGTCGTGAACGTCAAAGTTGTTTACTTTCAAAAAACGGAAATGACGTCGTCAGTTATGACGTCGTCAGTTATGACGTCGCGTAGGTGAAACGTTGACATTTTAAATTAAAAAACGCTGACATTTTAAATTGATGTTGACGTTAAAATAGCGTACACTAACCAGTACGGGAGCAGAGAAGTCATTTCACGTGCTTGAACCGCATAACTCAAACATAAATAATTGGTGTTGGAGGCAACGTAGTTGCCATTTTGCAAGCACGTGCAGATGCGCGGATTTTATAGTACTCTTTTTAGAAACACTAGTTTAAAGCTTATACTATATGGCAAAGAAAACAAATCATATCAGAAGTCAGTTATTATGTCGGAGATTTATAAAACAATCGTGTTGACAGGTTTTATTGAGATATCATAGTCGGAAATCGCGGTACAAATGCGAAGATCGAAAAAAACTAGTTTTTGTTTTCTTCGAAATTGCCAATGTTTCAAAACGGGTACAAAAATTGTATATTCTTAAATATTGTTGAAATTGACAGGAGTCGAAGATCATTACCTGATCTACCTTTTTTGAAAATTTCTTATTTTTTCGTGAATATACATTTTGCGTGCCCGTTTTGAAAGTTGGTACCTGCATTTCACTCTTTCAGAGGCTATTCAAAATGGCGGCGACACAGAAAAACACCCAGCCCAGGGCCAGTCAGTCGCACGCCACAAACCCACTTCTCCCTGGACAAATTAACATCATAATGTCACACAGTCACAGAAACTAAATATTGTGAATTGAACTGAACGTTTATAAATAGCTAAGGAATGTGCTAAAAATAGCTCACACACATTCAAAGGTCAAATAATGCTGATCCGTGTACATACACAGATGGGGCAGATCGTTTACACATACGGCCCGATTGACCGATGGATTATTTCAATTTATTTGCACAGGAGTAGAATTAAAACAGTGTTACAATCACGATCGTATACAATTCCAAGTTTTGCATGAGTGCGTAATTTACAAAATACAAACAAATAGATCTATTACAGTAGACAATGTAGAGAATTAAAATTGAAAAGTGGAACACACCAGCAAATGCCTGAAATGGGTCATGGCATTGTCTGCACTGTAGCCTATGTAAGTAAATACACTTTTAATTTCTGTATGACAAGTGTTTAACGTTGAAACATGTAAAACGGTGGTGGTTGATATATATTAACTTAATTCTGATAATTTTTTAGAACACATGAGTGATGAATAATTGATGAAAATGTAAGCCTTGAAAATCGACTATTTGTTCATGAATGCCACCTGTGACTTACATTTTGGACAGCATCATCTTCTGGAAAGCACCACCTTCAATTCCAGTTGTGTTTTAAGTAAAATGTTATGGAATGCTGACATTGTTAGCATTGAGAAAGTTGGACAGAGTTATTAATATTAAAAACAAATGAAACAATATCATATATAACTTGTTTTTTTCAGGTCTGCTAAGACTAAGTTAGCTAGAGGCAGTGTGCAGTATTTCCATAGCCAGATTCAAGTCAAATTTCCCAGTCTCACAGTATAACTACATCAAGAGCCTTGTATTAGCCAGTATGTAGGTAAGCGCAGCTTCAAAAAATCTATGAATTTATCAATGTTTGTTCTTTGCAAAATATGTGGCATTGTGCACCAGTCCTGCACCACAGACATATTAATACTTTGTTATTAGGTCTGTGCCTGCACTTAGTCTCAGACTTTTTATACTAAAAATAAAAATGGTGTTTTACAGCACATCGACACATAAATAGGTCATATTGTGCTTAGTACATATGTAAAATTAAACAAACAAAATAAAAAGGTCCCTGTATTACATCTAAATTATTAAACTTAACCAAGACCCCGACTTAACATAATGTGCTGGCATGGCCCAGCAATAGCATGGTGGATGATAGCAATCTGGAGCTTCCGGTTCAAGTCACACATGCACCACTGAGTTTCTGTGTTACAATACATCTTCCCTCAGTCTTGTTTGTTCCTCAGCCTCTTTTGTTTGATTGGGATTGAAACTGGGGAGTCTATCCTCCAAGCACGATAAACAACCATAGAAATTATTAATATATACATTAGTAAGAGTAAGACAGGTTCTCGAATTCCTATGTGTCATTTGGGGCGGCTCTAAATAAGGTATACCGGTAATAAATGTGTTGATTTAGCAGAAAACGATTATTTTTAATTTATTGTACATGTAAAAAAAGTTCTATAATCACTATTCATTTACATATTTCAGTTCTACAACTTGTTACCTATTTAAGTTGAAACAAAATATCATGTATGTCATTTTTATTTTCAGAGCCTGGAGTCCTGAGATGCTGGGAGTTAGCTGAAAATAGTTAGTGATATCCCAATATATATGGGAGGATTTTATTGAAACAAGTAGCTTTTTACAACATTAACAACAGAATCAGAAATACTTAAACGAACAAGAATAGTATATAATAACAAGATGGTGTAGAATATTTTTTTTTTTTTATGAATCATGAATCAGCAATACCTCATACGGACAGTACTAGCATCAACTTCAAGAAAAATATGTCTAGTAAGAGGATCACCAGTTCAGCCAGCACAATATCATATCAACATGCATATCCGACTGTTGACACAAGGTGGATCGTTGGCCACTTTAACTGGATAGTTCATTGGAGTGGCTCAAAATAAGGGCTAATATGAAAATATAAATGTGTTTCTGTTAATCTGACCGGCCGTGCCCAATTTATTTATTGGATTAAAATGTTTTCTGAATTTTATTGGATTATATAAAAGTTTGTGGAATAACAGATGGCAGGAGGTGTATATTACCGGTTATACCCAGAAGAAAAGTGAGTGGTCTTCCTCACCAAAAAAATAACAAACAGATACATGTATATATATATATAACCCCACATATGTTCAAATTGGCTGGCACCATATAAACAATTACATATTAAAGGGACATGCAGCAATCTTCTTTTTTTTAAACTCCAAAATGTTATAACTTATAATTTAAATATATGCAAGCGGGTGTCAAGTGAAAATAAATTATTGATTAATCAATCGAGGTGCACATTTTAATGCTTGATAAAAACTTGATAAATGCTGTGTGTCCCTTTAATAAATAAAAACAATTATTGTATGATGCAATTTAATTTGTTATGTAATACCCTTTATATTTGGGATGTTTTGATGTAAGTATTTGAAATAAAATGTTTTAAATCAAATAAATAATTCATTTTGATATCTGACTTGTTACATATTTTTTACTTAGTCATGAAAGATAATATTTAAGGCCTTAATATGTACCTTAAATGTTTATTGTTTACCATTGAATACAATTTATTTATGAATATATATTCTTGCATAGTACAATTTTCCACGGATTGTTTTCAGTGCGTTCATTCAAGTCCCATGGACATATTGAGTTATGGAGATGTTCGGTTGCCTTTTTATATTTGTATACATTCTCATCTTCACCTCTCACCGCTGCGGGTTCAATTCCCACTGGGAGCTCAACTTGTAGGTGAGAAAGTGTCGATTCTTACAGATAGCAGTAAGTACACAGTACTGGTTCTACCCAGGAAATATGGCCTAAAATGTGCTATAATGACATAAAACACAATTCAACTTTAAAAATATAAAGTAAAAAAAAATGGCCTTCTTTATTTTCCTTCGATGCTATCAGTATAAGTATTACGACAGTGTTTCTGTCTGATAAAAAATTCATCTTAGGTTTCAACCGACAAATGGTCTATATTTAAACTAATACAAGTAAGATGGGGCCCTCAAACCCTTTTATGTGTGGGTGATATATTCCACGGTTGATTCATGATACTAGCATGGGACAGCTATAGTACATATGACAGTGCTGAGTGCAGTTGCGGATGAATTGAATTGAATATTTAACGGCTCATCAACACAGTACAGGTTATTTAGAGCCGCCTCAGAGAGAGGGGAAGGATACATAGGAATCCGGGAACCGTGCACTACCATTATTATCGAACAGATTCCTATGGGTCTTTAACATGCTCGGATGATAGACCTATAAGCGGGACCACCCTGTTTACGTCCCCATCCGACGGATGAGGCTAAGGGAATGTGTCTTGCCCAAGAACACACCGACAAAACTCAGTGGCACCACCTCCGGTTACAAATCTGCTGCGCTACTGACTGCGCCAAGTTGCGGATGACAATTAGACACTGGACAGTCTAGTCAAAAACACAGCAACAAATATATTATCTGAATATGTTTAAGAATGTACTGTATGCTTGGAAGAGCTTTCAAAAACAGACTAGCTTTCATGATTTTAGTTGGGGTGGGATGGGGCGCATCCTTTTAAATCTCAGTTCAGATGCCCTCCCCCTCCTTCTCTCCATCCCAACTCCCATCTTGAACAGTAGCGATTGTTACGTAAACTTTCCACATATGAGAGGGTGCCCAATACTACCCGCTCCATCGAATACGCGCCTGCAGTTCTTGCGAGGTCAGTCGAGTCAAAATTACAGTTAAATCAAACAATTCGTATTTTCGTGTACTTTTGATAAAGAAATAACATGCTTTTCGTGATATGCAGCAAAATTCATGTAATGTGTGAGCTAAAACAACAATTCAAGTATCTCCTCGTACTTTATTTAACAAAAAACACACGGTTGTTGTCATTTTAATCGTATTCTAAAAATGGCATCTTTTAGAGTTATCGCCCCTCGCTTCGACATTTTACAAGGCGGGTCTGAATTTATCACGCAGTAGAGCTTCTAAAAAAAAAGTCGATACAGACGAAAATCACGAAACCTAAAGGGGAAATGAAATTTCATGATCAAAAATTGTCACAATTTTCCAAATTATGCGTTTTAAAAAATTCAAAATGGCGAACATTTTTTTTTTTTTGACGTTGCCGAAAGTTGACGTACTGCTTTTCGTTGTCAAGCGTGGTTGCGATATTTGAAAGATGTAGGAAAATATCAAGGCTGCTCCCGTACTGAACGTTACAGTGTTTCGACATGTTTGACTATTTTTCCATTTATGAACTGTAATTATTTAAACAACTATCTATACATTGATTTAAAGACAAATGTTGCATAAAGAAATTGTTAAAACGACTTTAATTGAAATCCTTAATAGAAATGTTAAGTACATTTATTTAGTAAAAACTCAAACGTATATACGTTCTTAAAACAAATTTAAACCTCGAGCACGTTGATATTGTAATTAAGTTGTCTAGATCATAGATGCAAATTATTCATAAAACGAATAAACTAGAATATACGTTTTTATTAAATTATTAAATATGAGGTGAATAATTTCGATATCAATCGCAGTATTTCACAGTAATCAACAATTAAGCCGGCATGGAAATTTATAAGTTATTGTCACTGGAGATGCGGATGTCATCCCCTTTGTTTATTCCAAACGGTTGAATAGTGTTGAGTCGACGGATCCAATAAGATTCGCGTGATTTTCGAGTGTGATCTGACCAATTAGGGTTGTGGTCTATGCAGCAAAGGGATATATCCGAGAAAAACATGTCCTGTAGAGCAGAGATGTTCTGCGACTGGCGACCTGGCGAGTTTGCGTGTGATTACGTCAGATCTATGTAGGTTAATCCTTTGGTTTAGAGGTAGTTTTGTTTCACCTACGTACTGTTTTTGACATTGCTTGCATGTCATCAGATAGACGACATTACTCGTTTTGCAATTGGCATGGCATTTTATATTGACTCTGACGCCAGTCGAGGGTTGTTTAAAACTATGCGTGACAGGCATGAGTTTGCATGTCTGGCACCTAGTCATACCACAGGGACTTGACTGACTGTCCAGCTGAAATGTCAGTGGGATTTGTATTTAATTTTGCTCGTACCAGTATATCCCGCAGATTTTGGGGTCTTCTGTAAACAATGATCGGTTTCTCTGAAAATAGTTTCTTGAGCCGATCGGATGATTCTACGTTTGGGTGGAAGGTAAGTACAAATGGTATCTTTATATCAGAAGCATATGGCTTGTTTTTGTATTGCAAGATATCGTTTCTATTGTGCTCTCTTGCCCTCGAAATGGCATTCAAAATGTCCGGATGTTTGTATCCTCTGTTGAGCAAGTGTTGTGAAAGTTCTTTAGCTCGGATCTCAAATGTATTTGGATCTGAGCATATGCGTCTGATGCGTACTGCTAAACTGTATGGTATATTTTTGGAGCAGTGTAGCTACTCGGTAGTTGTCTGTAGGTTTAGTGTATAAATCGACTGTTATTTTGCCGTCCTCTATTTGTGACTGTGTGTCCAGGAAAACGTGTTCTGTGTCAGACATTTCAGCCGTAAATTTGATGGTAGGGTGAAATTCGTTAGCTTGTTCCAGAAAGTAGTGAAGAGATTCGGTGCCATGGTCCCCATAGGGACACCAACATTTTTTCTATATATAGATGGGGAACATTTTTTTTCACAATGCTATAGTTTGTTTAAAAAAACACAAGCGCTTTCGGCTTACGCCTTAATAAGGGTTACAGACTTTATGTCTTAAGTGCTACAGTAGTGGTTTTCACTATCTCTTCAAAACTAATCATAAATATCAGCGTACAATCTTACCCTTATCCAACTAGAAATGCTCTATTATTAGTATCAAATTTGATTCTTGGGTGTCTATTCAGGGTGGTCAGGCCGTGCAACACTGTCAAACGATACGTTTTTTTAAACAGCCTTGTATTTTAGTGTTTATTTGTTTTCGTATTTGTTCTTTTCGTGTCTGTACCCCTAACGAAGGCGTAAGCCGAAAGCGATTGTTTGTTTTTTTACAAACTATAGCACTATAGAAATGTTTTTTCCCCATCTATTAATTTATTCTAACGTTTTCGTATCCCCTCGGGGATCCAGTGCTTTTAGAAAGGTATTTTGTAGATGTATGTATTTTCTCATTCTTATATATAAACCAAAGACCAAAGCAAGTTCTCAATGGCTTGGCAGTAGCCAGAGCAAAAAGAGAACAAACCATTAATGGTACGACAAGACAAAATTCAAGACAAACATCAAACGCTACCGTCCTTTGAGGATTTAGGTAGACGTCATCATAGGGTCCACAATCTGCCAAGTTATCACACAGTCAAAGAGACAAGCATAGTGGCAAACTGTAAATGGTAAATGGTCATTGAATGCTACATTTCCTGTTCGAATTTTGTATCTAGTGTAAATGAGTCAACCAATAAACATGCAGTCGTTGCAAAATGATAGGGGCATATCCTCTTTTGAGAAACATTTTAACAAGTTTAATAATGATTGTATTAAAGTGACTATGACCAAGGATCATTTAAATGATTATGACCAAGGATCTTACGAATTTTGTAAATCAAATCGCCATAGAAATCAGATTGTCCTTGTCGCAGAAAAGTTCTTAAAGTGCTTTTATATTTTAAAAGTAGACCGGTGCTACGATAATATAATTTTGCAAAGGTTTTTCGAAGTTTATGGTAACGATGGCTCTGATGAAGTAGCTTCTTAGTTATACAAATATTACGAAAATTAAAGTCCTCAACTCGACTACAAGCTCTAGAAAAACAAAGAAGTTGGAAACATTGTCCCCATAAAAAATTTAAAATCACCCCTCTTGTGACAGATTTTATTAATTATTTCTCTATTTTCAATAAAAAATAAAGGATTGCCAATGTTCAATATGTCATGCAGATACCGAGAGGTGGCATTAAAGGTTTCAGTTACGTCTGCCTGGGTATCTGGTGAAAGACTCAACATGAAATCTCTTTCATAGTAATGCAAAAACAAATCTGCGGCAAGAGATACACAGTTCGTACCCATAGGGACACCAACATTTTGTCTATAAATGGTAGTTTTATACCTGAAGAAAATAGTATCTAACAGGAAACAAGTGCTTCACATACGTCTTGGACAGTCCACATAGTGTAATTGTCTAAACTGTCGTCCGTAGAAAAGACGCTTGAAGGTTCCTCTCACCTGCCCAAAATAAAAAATAAAATTATTTAGTTTTATATGTGATTTTGTTGGAATTTGTGCATCTTTTGCATATCGTTTTAAGCGTCTTCGAACGAAGATTTTGAAAATAATAATGTTTTTGCACATTTGTTTTTACAATTATTAATATTATGTAAAAATGTAACCGTAAGTTGGGCATGCACAAACTCAACATAATCACATATAAAAATAAATTTACTTTTTTTTCATTTTTGGCAGGTGAGAGGAACATTAATATTGTAACATGTCAACAATTTCGTGAGTTTTTTTTTTCTAGCGATAGGTTTTTTAGAACATGAGTTTGTCTTTGATAAGGGGATGTGGTAAGGTTGTATATAGTGTTGAAAAAAATTGCATTGACGTAATACAATGTAGGCGTCAAACAATAATTACATTATTAGCTGCTTTATCAGCGGAAACTAAAACAAATGTATTATGAAAATCTTGAATTTATCAAACGAAAACCTAGGTCTCGGAGGAAGTAAAGAGGGGTTAAATTCGGTCCACATTTTCTCTACGACACCATTTGATACTAAAATCTCCAATGGACTGGACGATCAAAATCACCATTGATGACATGACCTTCCGGACCATAGCAAAAACTTATTTTACACTCACACTCTATGTCAAGGTTAGAAACTATTTTGTTGTATTTGAAAATAATATTTCTATTTGATTTTTTTTAATACTTCTAACACACTTATAACACATTATAGGTCTTTCGGAATTTTTGAAATATTTAGGAATATAATCAACAACATGATTATCTCGACACATACTTGGCGTATCAATGAAATCAATACCCTTATTAAAATATAGTACATATATTGCTCTATATTAAATATGTCTTAATAGGCATTGCTATATATTTATCAACTTCCCTCAGGAGGACAATTATAGTAGTTGTAGAAATTGTCTGACGTGATCAGACTCCTTGTCAATATGGCGTCGGAGAACATGTGTGTAGCTTTTTATGGAAACGGTGTTATACAAATGACATGCACGAATGAAAATGAATTGTGTCTGCTCCGTTAACGGTAAAACATATCTTATTGGAATGTGTAGACTTTGATCCTATGCGGCAAAGATACTACAATGTTAATACTATGAAAGAGTTATTTGATACTATAGATTTTAGTCTTGTTTTAGATTTCTTGAAAGAAATCAGACTTTATATATGTGTTGCTTGTGCAGTGTGGCGGCAGTAAAACGTCTCCCCGCGCTTGCAATCAGGACTGTTATTCATTCGATCTTTGAAGATCGCTGAGCCCGATACTTATATTTAGTTATCGGTGGTACATTTTCAATTGCTTTTGTTTTCTTATTTAATTTTCGATTCGGTGGTTCCACTACTCCGGCCGATAAAAGGCTCTGGGTATTGTTTAACCACTCATATGATATGTTGTCTGCTTTTTAATTTAGTCTTTTGTCTGTTACTTGTGATATGCAGGCTTCATAACCGCTGCACCCAACTAAATTCTATTTTGTTTATTTCGCTCTTCGGAGCATAGTATTTTGTTATATACTGGGACCATACCATCTTCGGGATGGTTAAAATTCTATACTATTGAGTTTATGAATATTGAGTTCTGCTCAACCCGGGGCTAGAGGGCGTGAGCGGTGGCTAGCATATTTCACTACCGTTCATGAACAGTCTCAATCAAACCGAGACTGCAATATTTTGTATGTGTCGTGTTCTGCCGTTTCCAAAGGTCCATTATCATACTCTTCTATAAATCATTATAATATGTTCTTATATATATTTACTTGTTTATACACCCGGTGACGGGCATTTGTTGATTTACATTTATACATAGTTTATATTATTACTACCATATCATCCCTTATTTGTAAATAGTTTTTTAATTACTACTTCATTTCCTCATCTTTTATCAGTTTTTGCGCACAATATAACCTATTTATGTGTCGATGTGCCGTACAACATCATTCGTTCAAATTGTGTCTGCTTCCTCGTCGATTAAAGTAAGTGAAGAAATTACCAAAGAGGTGAGACGTGAAAGAATAGAGTTATTAAAATAGTATGTAAATCAGAGACTGACATAGTGACACGCGATTTACGTTTGATGTTACCATTACGTCTGTGACCATAAGACATAAATGTATGCTTTCGAAAAGAAAATATAGAAAAACAAATATCAACATTAGAATCTTTTGAAATATTTCCTTTTTGATAAATAGTACAATTAAAAGGCCCAGTGGATATGGTGTCTACAAATTTACACCCACTTTAGTTCTGCAATATGTGTAGCTTTTATTTTAAAGTTTGTATATAGTAGCATCATTATCATACATTATATATTCAACCGGTTGAACAGTTTTTGTCCAACATTTTGTATATTACAACGTGGTGCATTTGAAGTCGAAACGCAAATGACGTGAGATGTTCGTCAATCAACATTGATGCTAGACATACATTAAACATTCTACCATTAATTAACAGCTAATTTAATGGTGGACTTGCAAGATAAATAATTGCAACAACTGCATTACTTAGCATTGTGCTTATTTATAAAGGGAATCGCCCTTTGTCTTGATTGAACTATACGATTTCTGAAAGGAGACATTATATGGTATCTTCTTAAAACAGATGATCCTAAGAGGAATTATTGAAAGTTTTGAGCCGTTATGTAAAAAAAATTGGCAGGAACATGGAACGAGGTTACCGAATGAAGATTTAAAGGTGTAAGGCGTACATATGGTTTAGATCAAAGAAACTAAAGAGTTATTTTATGGAATGTGTATTGATGACACAGAGTGCAACCGAAGAGATGAACGATTATTTAAAGAGTTTTTACTAGTAGACTCATATATATGCAATTTCAAAAGTAATACCATTCTGTGAAAAGCGAAATAAGGACCAATTAGTAGTTATCAAAGATACAAATAGGCTCGTATTTGTATATATTTGTATATTTGTAAACTCACGGACGGTTAAAAGCGGTCCAAATCTTAAACAAACGTGTCTAATACTAGATCACAAGGAAAGTTAAAGAACGTACACTCTAATAAAATGGACCAAAATGAGAACGACGTCATTTTATTTAATTGCACACGTGGTAGAATCAAAACTATGAAATGAATTTACAAAACGGCATACAACTAGCGTCACAATGAAAGAGTTTTTTGCATTTTTTCTAGATATAAATACTTATCTAAATCAGAACCACTTGCAAAGGGGGAATATTGTTAGAATTGTCTTATTTGAGAGATTTAAGTCAGTTGTTCGAAATATCCAGTCTGGTGTCGGCTAATAGTTTGCCACTCTCCGAATGTTCATAGTTTGTGTTCATAATGTTCATAGTTTGAGACCCTGCTAAATTTAAATATTCACTTTCATATTGAAATGTATTACTTCCTATGCATTATCAGATTGTCTGACATTCAGAAAAATCCAAAACCGATCTGAAATCATGAACATGTCTCATTCTCGTCATGTGGATCGAACGTAAGAAAATATACGCACAGTCAAAGAAATCAACAAAAACCGAATTGCAGAGTTCTATTATTCATGTGAAATTATAACGCTCTTGGTGTCAGACCGGGCAGAAAGTACTTCCGGGTCGTATGATGCTAAAAAAGTTCCATGGAAGAATACAAAGTTTGTAATATGCATCTGTTTTTTTTGTGAGTTTTTTTTTCATAATTTATTTTTCATTTCAGTTAAATTTAACGTGATGTTAAACATGGTCGTTATATATAACGAACCTGTGTTAAAGTGTTATGTCTGTTGTCATGGATAGCAAGTTCTTTAGTGTGTTTTTCAGGACCATGTCTTCGGAGAGTATGAACACAGAGGATAGATAGAGATGCGGCTTTGACATATACTCGGTTGCAAAAGAAAATGGACATTGAGTTTTGTTTAGATTTAATTGTATAAAGTTTTTTTAGAATTAAATTGACAAATTTCAAAATGAATATGCCATGTTTGGTACCGCTACCAACGTTTTTATCATTCCACTACTAATATCATGTTGTCATTTGTTTTTCAATAGGTCGAATTATTAAGGGACTGTCGTTTGATAAAGAGGATAGGGTGTAAAGTAAAATTTTCAAAGTATCCAGTTTCTTTTGCAACTGAGTATATGTTTATTTCACGATACGCATAGTGTAAATGAATGGCGAGAACTGTTGAATGACTGATTCGGTGTATTTTCTAACAGAGGGCCAAATGTGTGTGATTCACAAAATGACAGTGTATTTTAGTGAATGAATGTTATGGAACTAGTGTAGCCTTTGGATAACAGTATTCTTTTCAATATGAAAAGCGACACTAAATAAGAAGAACAGAAGGACTGCTATATATTTGCAAAAAAATATCAAATACAAGTACAGATTATTTTGAATTGATGCATCTAAAGGCTGTAAGCTAGTAGGAGAAACCCTCCCCCACCACACCCCCCCCCCCCCCCCACACATTATGTGTAGAGCATTTTTGAACATGTGTGCCATCTGAGCGTTGGGGCATTATCGTGTTACAGGATGTAGAATACGTTACCTATAAAATAAAAATTAATTTTACTGCATTTTGAAGACTAAAAATGTATGGAAGAAAGGGTTTGTATTTCAAATTGTCTTCATTATTCATGCCTTTTATAATACAAACTTTCGTTTCACTCACTTTTTATACCTTTGATACCTGCGTTACTAAGCCTACGTTACCGTAATTTACTTTACCTTTAACTTTTTTAACGTAAGACATTACGAACATTAATGATATTACATCCGAAAATTATTCTAAATCTTGCAGATATCACAGACATACGTGCCCATGATGTTAATAATGTTTGATTCTTGTAATGTCCGTTACATTGTGTGTTTATAAATGATTTTCTATTTTCTGCATGTTAAAAGAAATAATAGAACAAATCATCCAATAAACTATTAAACTATAAAAGTTTTATTGCAGCATTCCTTTAAACATTATTGATTGTAACAACTCATTTTAAACAGTATTTATGCTTTTAAACTACAAAATTTCGTTTCACGTAATGTTTATACCTTTGATATCTGCGTTAATAAGCCTAAGTTACCGTAATTTATGTTACCTTGTTGAATGAAGGTGTTTGGTTTAAGAAATTAAGAACATCAATATTTTATATTCGAAAATTATTTCAAACATCTTAGTTATAATAGACATACGTATCCATGATGTGAACAATGATTGGTTCTTGTACTGTCCGTTACATTGTGTGTTTTTTAAATAATTAATAATAATATTCCGTGTATTACCAGAAATCTATAAAAATTCAGCCAATTAGCTTATACAGATATTAATACAACATTCCTCTCATAGTCATTGATATCAACTCGGAATGGGGTTTGTGAAACTATTGATAGATTCCATGGCTCTTCCCAAGTCTTTCTTATTGTTCTTTGTTAGGGATGGATGCAGTTCTTTGCGCGAAGAAATAACTTCTGATGCCATATTTGCCATCTCTGGAGAGTGGCCTCTAGCAGTTTTTTCTACATTGTCGTGTAATGTACCAGTGGTATTACCTGTATGCTGCATACTTTCTGCTGAATCTAATATGTTACCCTGAAAATTTGTATGTTGATTGATAGTTTATTAATAGTTATGTGACTTGTGGAAGAGGGACACTGAGTCTCCTGTTTTGGAGAAGTTCATGGGTTATATCAAGAGTCAGGGTGTCATTAAATATACTGGAATGTGTCTGGCGTAGTTCCAATGGTCATCCTAAAAGAACATTAGACATAGGCGGTAGGGTGGATATGCATGTCAAGGTCATTTTCCTTTGTGGCTGTCTTTGATAAGAGTTAGTATTATTAGTATTGGGTCCAACTACTAGTAATCAGAATAAGGCAAGACTAACTTACATTGGATGGGGACAAAATATGATTATTCTTTGGGATTTGTCTCAAAGCAGGATACATTTTAACAAAGGGAAGATGCCATAACTAGTAAAAAATCAACATTTTCAATAAAGGATAAGCTCCCAGTAGTTTAATGTGCAATTACTATTTTTCTGATTTATGAACCATTTTAAAATATTTATTATATATTTATTTTATTTTTAGACATAATATTTATTTATTTACTTATATAATTAATGACATTACATTTAAAAAAAATCATAGTTAAAAGTGAAATACTAGCACCTTTATTTCTGGAAACTTCCAAATGGTAACGTAATGTTTGTGTTTATTTTACAAATCGTAACTCTCTCTCTCTCTCTCTCTCTCTCTTTCTCTTTCTCTCTCTCTCTCTCTCTCTCTCTCTCTCTCTCTCTCTCTCTCTCCACACACACATTTAATTTATTCATTCATTTATTATTCCTTTCTATATTGAATGAATGAATGACATTTTATTATTAAAATAGTCACTGTTTCAGTCAAGAACTAGAGCCTTTGTTTCTGGAAACATTCAATATTTATGACAAATAACATTAAATGGTAACGTAAATTTCGTGTTTATGTCACGTAACGTAAACTACATTGTCTTTTAGAAATTTGTTTTATTGCATTAGATTTTGTTTTTAACATGTTTGATAAATAATATAAAATATACATACCGTTCTGTTACATATAAACACGTTTTGATTATTACATATTTAAAACACTATAATGGTAACGTATTTCAAATGGATGTCACGCCCTTATGTCCCCACTCTCATTTGGCAAACCTACTTCATTTTGTAGCAAATGCATACCCTTTCAGGAAAACATATCCTTTCAAATTCCCCCAGAGTGGTGATGGCGTCTTTGGGTAACATACGGTCTAGTTATTATTAAGTGTATTTATGATTTTTTGATAACGAACAGGGTGTAACGTAAACTTCAGTATATTTTCATATTTCAATTATGTTGAAAAGGCTGTCTTAATAAAACAATTTATAAATAACATAAATATAGGTAGTATTTGTTGTTCATATGCACATTTTTTACTCATATTTAAATTTATTGAAAGTGTTTTGGAATTCTTATGGTAACGTAATTGTCACGTGTGTTACACACAAACGCCCCAACGCTCAGATGGCACACATGTCTCATTTTGAAGCTTATTGTATGTTCTTTCAGAAAAGCATACCCTACAAAATTCCCCCTGGATGGGGAGGGGATCTACAGCCAGCTCAAAGACTAACTGTTTTCTGTTGACTCTCTGGTAGCACGTCTCATGGCCCTCCGAGCATCAGTGATGGCATGTTTATGTACCTAAAGTGTAAAAGGACAAGGCATATTAATCTAAAACAGTGAAACTGACTGGTTATCAGATCAACTTTATTAAACAACCAATTTATGTCAAATCCAAACCTTTACTGAATCAGGATTGCCACCGCAAAAGCATCGCCCAACAAGCATTCCATGATAAAAGCAATTCATTATTGAAAAATATATTTAATTCCGAATCATAGTTTCATGCACAAAATCTGACCCATGTATGATTTTAACAGTTTGTTTCATCTGATGGCAGCAACTGTTCGTTCAAAGGACACATTCCATTACTTTAAGATAGCATTACCAATATCTCTATATCTCTATTAGTTCTTATCACTTAATAATAAACATAATGACGGACAGAAATGATGCTACAAATGTACCTTGATTAGATTGTTGCAAAGACGCAAACTAACTTTGTAAGCGTACACCTTGAGACGAACATTTTCTCAAGCGCACGCAGCATTTATTGACGACAGCACGTTGGTTACACATTTTTATTGATTGAGATGTGAACAGTGAACTTTTCTATACATGTTTGTATCAATGTATATTCTTAAAACATGCCAGAGATAAACACACGATGCCTTTTTCGCCATTGGCGTGTCCACAAAATATTGAAGGTGTCGACAAAATATTATAATAACTTTGTAATAAGGTAAGCATACATGAGAAACAACACATTCGTCGACAAAGAACACTTTCGGTCACCGAATGCACGGAAGGGGATTAATAAATAACAGAGTTTTAGGTAGAAAACAATCGAAATGACCTACCTCTTCTCATGTTTTCGAGAAATATCCGCTATTTTGTGTGAGACTAACTAACCTTTTGCTCTCGCCTAATATTGAAACTACTACCCCCTGAATTATATAACCAATACGTTTAAAGGGACACATGGCACTCTTTATATTTTAAAAACTCACGGCGTCCCGTTAGTTTTTCTGTATAACTTGCATTTGTTCCATCATTACTATTAATTATAAGAATAATTTTTAATTTGTTTTGCATATTATTATTTTTGATATTATTGCACCAATAATATATTAAAACTTATAGCATAATAAGACGAAATAACGAATACTTACATTTTATTTATTTAAATGTAACCAGGGTAAAAGTAACAAGAAAAGTCATAGTATACAATCTATACTATGACGACGAGCGGCAATAAGAATAGATATTGTAGTATATATTTGTTTTAATTCATTGCATTGGAATGAAAGCATCATGTGTGTTTTTTGTGTGTGTACAACTAATAGTGAGTTAAATTTGGTGTAGCAAAAGGCAGGGAACAAAATGGAAAATTGTAATAAAGATGATTTTTCTTTATTTGAAACTAAACGTGCAATTACATGCTTTGCTGTAACCAAGAAAGCGCTACATTCCCTATGTCTATATTAAACGAAGACTTAAAGAGCTGGACAGCGAACTGAAAAAGACTTTGCTAAAAGTGACAATTCGCTATAGCTTAGTTCCGGCTATATGTATTCTTAAAAATCTGACTTTTGACTGTAAATAATGTTTCAATGCACAATTATATAAAAAACACATTCTGAATATGTACATGTATGAAGAATTACAATTTACATACGGTAATAATATGATCAAAAGTATATATTTGTAAGTTCATGCTCTGCAAAAACAACATTATTGATGTGCAAAAATGAAAATTGTATGTACAACTCTGTAAGCGTGTCAGGTCCCTGCCAAGACTTGATCCTGGATCTCTTTTCTCGAAAGATAAGCGTGTTTCCTTACACTACAGAGATCGCCCAGACATCACAAAAGAGTGTACAAAACTAGGCAAAATTATTAAACATTTGGATTAAAACTTTTTCAAACTAAAACTATCACTAAAGGTTATTAATACCCTGCAAACGCATACCCCATGACTATATGCACATCTCCACTTCATACTGATGCTTATCACAAATTTTTGGGGGAAATCCATACAGGAGTTATGGGGAAAACGCATACGAAATTATTCAAGGGGCCAGAACTGACATCAAACACCAATGAACCCAAACCCCACTATGATATGGGTATCTCCATATGATGCAGATGCTTCTCACACAGTTTGTTGAAACCACATCAGGTGGTTATAGAGAAATAGCGCATGCAAGATTTCTTGCGTGGAAATATTTAAACGGCCATAGCTCTGTCAGTAATTACATGTATCGAACCAGAATGGAGGAATATGCATCTCCATTGCATACGGATGCTTTTCACAAACTTTTGTGAAAATACATCCAGTGGTTATGAATAAATAGCGAGGAAAAGATGTGTGTGTTATGAACATCTCCACTTTATAATGATGCTTCTTATAAAGGTTTATGAACTTCCATCAAGGGGTTATGGTGAAACCGCGCGGACAAGATTCTGAACAGACCGACCACCCTCCCATACGATAGTCTAGATCATTTGTGACGCATGCATGTTTTCAAGGCAAATATCTAGAACTTGTTCTTCTAAAAAAAGTTTTATTGAGATTCCGGTTACTGTATCGTTTCTGATAGACTGACCTTTTATCGAACATAAACAGAATGGCAGAGAGACACTGAATTAATAAACAAAGAAAGAGGGAAACCATCATTATATCGGCAAATTAAATATGGATGGTGGAGAATACTGTAATAAAAATGTGAGTCCGTCCTTCATTTGCAAGGGTTTACATAATTGTAATAAACGATGTTTGTAAACATTTATGCTCCCCTTCAACGACCATGACACAAACATTCCTGCTTAGTTTCGAGTTTGTAGTGCCAGCTGTTCTTGAGTGACCGCGAAGACAAGCAATTTTTAGTGATCTTTTTACAAGTTTTGTTACTATGGCAGCCGCATTTCTTAAGCAAATCTACCCAAAAAGGGGAGGTGCACAACTACACCATGACCCAAACATTCCGGCCAAGCTGCGAGTTTGTGGTGCTAAAACTGTTCTTGAGTTATCGCGAAGACGAGCACTTTTTAGTGATTTTTGTTACCATAGCAACCATATTTCTTATTCGAATCTACCCGAAAGGGGAGATGCACAACTAGACCATGACTCATACATTTCTGCCAAGTTTCGAATTTGTAGTGCTAGCTATTCTCGAGTTAACGCGAAGACAAGCAATATTTAGTGATTTTTTACAAGTTTTGTTACCCTGAAAACCACATTTCTTAAGCAAATCTACCCAAAAAGGGGAGGTGCACAACTACACCATGACACAAACATTCCTGCCAACTTTTTGAGTTTATAGAACCAGCTGATCTTGAGTTATCATGAAGACAAGCAATATTTAGTGATTTTTTACAATTTTTGTTACCATGGCAATCACATTTCTTAGGCAAATCTACCCAAAATGGGAGGTGCACATCTACACCTGACACAAAATTTCTGCCAAGTTTTGAGTTTGTAGTATCCTCTGATCTCGAGTTATCGTGAAGACAAGCAATTTTTATTGATTTTTAACATGTTTTGTTACCATGGCAACAACATTTCTCAAGCGAATCTACCCAAAAGGGAGGTGAACAACTACACCATGATAAAATCATTCCTGCCAAGTTTGGAATTTGTAGTCTAGCTGTTCTTGAATTTTCGCGAAGGCATGATTTCGGGACAGACCGACAGACATTTGAAGGGGGTATAATAACCCTCCATTCTTGGCATTGGACTCAGCTCTAAAACTAGGCTCGCCTTAACCATTCGCCAAATCGCCATAGGCGAAAAGTTACCCGAACTGGCGAATGATATCGTAAGAAATACATAGCAAATTTGCCAGACATCGACGGTATGGCGAATCCAAATTTCCAACCGATTTTGTCTAAATTATCTCGGAAAATCCCGAATTCTAATACACAAAATCTTTCACTGTATATGTTTAATGTCGAATCAAAGCTTTTTAACAAGGACCAACATTATCATTCATGGCATGGTGATCATTTTAGAAAAAGTCCCATTTCAAGATCACTTATAGTTTTCAAGAAGTAGTCGCTACGAACTTGGATTTTAAAGACCTATTTATCTTGAATTTACGGCCGAACTGAAATTTTTCCAAGGATCAAATAGACATGAAGAGCAACATTTCTGTGAAATGTCATGAAAATCCATTAAGTAGTTTCAGGAGTAGTCGGTACACGTTTTTATTATACAACTCTATGTAAACAAAGATGGCCGTTGGCGTCCATGTTTAATGTCAAATCAAAATGATTCTCCATTAGGATCAAAATAATGTCATGCTGATCATTTAAGGAAAAGTCCCATATCAATACTAAATACCACTTATAGTTTTCAAGAAGTTGTCGCTACAAACTTCTTTTTTAACAAGAGCTGTCGGAGAACAGCGCAGCTCGACTATTCGATTTTTCAGAGAATAATAAATAAGGCAACAACAATGTGGGGTGGGGTTGGGGGCACAACATAACTATGTGTAAGAATTGACCAAAACTACACAGAAATATGAAGAAAAAAATAATAAAAATAAAAATCGAGTTTTGAGTGGGGTGCGGAGTGGGGTGGGGGAGAGGCGGGATGGATGGTGGGAGGAGTGGGGGTGGTGAGGGCAAAATATATGTGTAAGAAGCTACGTACGAATTCATCAAAACAACACAAAAGTATGTAAAAAAATATTTGATTTTTGAGTGGGAATGGGGTAGAGGCGGGGATGGGGAGGGCAACATATATGTTATATATGGGGAGGGGGGGGGGGAAGATAGCTATGTGTAAGAATTGACAAAAACCACACAGAAATATGTAAAAAAAAAAAAAAAAAAACGTGTTTCGAGTGGGGGGAGGGGGTAGTGTGTGGGAGTGGGGTGGAGGGGGCAACATATATGTGTAAGAAGCTATGTGTAAGAAATTACCAAAACAACACAGATATATGTAAAAAACAATAAACATTAAATAAAAATATTCCAGTTTCGAGCATAGGGGTGGGGTGGAGGGGGAGGGGGTGGGTGGGTGGGTGGGAGTGTTTGGGCAACACAGAGAAATATGTAAGAATTGATCAAAACAACACAGAAATATGTAAAAAAAAAGAAAAGAATTTCGAGTGTGTGTTGGGGGGGGGGGGGAGCGGGGAGAGAAGCAGGGGAGTGGGGGGGAAGAGGGAGCAACATATATGTAAGAAGCTATGTATATTAAAGAGTTTTGAGTGTGTGGTGGGGGTGGGGGGGTTGGGAGTGGCGGGGGAGGGGTAGGAAGTGGGCAACATGTTTAAGAATTGACAAAAGCAACACAGAAATATGTAAAAAAAAAAGAGTTTCAAGTGGGGGTTGGGGGAGCGGGGGGAGCGGGGGGAGAGGTGGGAGTGGGTTGGGGGACGGGGGAGAGGGGGTAACATATATGTGTAAGAATTGACTAAAACAACACAGAAATATGTAAAAAAAATATATATATATTGTTTCAAGTGGTGGGGGTGGGGGTTGGGGGGGGGTGAGAGGCGGGGTTGAGGGGGCACCATATATGTGTAAGAACTGACTAAAACAACACAGAAATATGTAAAAAAAGTTTAAAAAAAAACAAGTGGAGGTGGGTTGGAGTGGGGGCGGAGGGTGGTGGGGGAGGAGGGAGCCCATGCCTCAATATGGGTTAAGTATGAATAAGATGCATGATGCTATAAGAAATCCCAAACCAAAATTATAGATATATACGAGGGGTGTTCCGTTAATAATGCGACTGCTGTATTATTTCGCAGAACTCGTACAATATTTACATGAAACCACTTCGTATCGCTAGAGTGATCAATGAAGCGTGTCAAAGGTAAAAATCTCATTCATACATTCACTGACCTTGGTGCAATGTACATTGCTTTATAGCGTACTCGTTACACTATATGCAAAATGACTGGCTAACGAGCAGAAAATGTGCTTGAAATTAGGGCCTATATTAGAGGTAGGTCATTACTTGGGTTGAAGCCGAAAGACATTTACCAAGAGGTGTGTGACATTTACGGGGATGGTCAAATGTCGTATAGTACTGTTTGTAGGTGGGTGGCCAAATTTAAATCCGGGCAACAGCTCTTGAAAGATACTGCTCGCCCTGGTCGTCCTGTAACGTCAACGTCCAAGAAAAACGTTGAAAAAATCCGTGAAATCATGAAAACTGATGCTCGATACACAATAAGACAATTAGCTCGGATGACAAACTTGTCGTTAGCACGAGTTCATCTAATTTTGAAAAAGCATCTGAAAGTTAAGAAAATAAATGCAAGATGGATACCGCATTTGCTGACAGGGGACCAAATGAAGTTGAGGGTTACAACAACGAAAAACTTCTGTAAATGTATTCGAAATACAGCAAAAATCATTTGAGAATTTAGTTAAGGGTGATGAAATGTGGGTCCATTATTATGAGCAAAAAAGAAAAGTATCTAACCGAATCTGGGCCACGAACAATATGAAACGACCAATTATTGCCAAACGAACGCGAACTGTTAAGAATGTTCTGTATGCAATTTTTTTCACTACCAACGGTCCCGCCATACAGAGGGCGGTGACAAAAGGCAGAACTGTCACAGGACGGTTTTATAAAAACGTCGTATTGAAACAATTGAAGAATTCCTACAAACAGCGTCGCCCTATAACAGGTCTGAAGTATGTTCGTCTTCTGCATGACAACGCGCCGGCCCACAAAACCCGTATTGTAACGGACTTTTAGAAGTCAGAGAAGATCACCGTTCTCCGGCACCCCATTTACTCACCAGACCTGACCCCCTGCGATTATTTTCTCTTCCCAAGACTATAAAATCACTGATCTGGGAAGAGATATAACTCGAGGAATGTCCTGGGATCGGCAGTTTACCAGTGTCTTAAGGGTGTACCTGTTCATGAAAACGAAAAATGTTCTCAAAAGTGGATTGCGCGGCTCAAAAGGTGCGTTTCGGCTAAGGGGGAGTACTTTGAAGGAAATCGCAAAAACAATTGATCAAAAATGATTATAATATTCTAATATCAATACCAATCGCATTATTTACGGAACACCCCTCGTACATGCTTACATGCAAACCTAGGTCTGCCTTTATCGCACATTTTATGGGCCATCACAATTTGGGTTCCATGGGAGCCCAGAATTTGCAGAAGACAAAATTACTTATCCAACCCTTTGCCAACCCAAGGAACACGTATATATGATATTTCACTGGAATGGATTAAGTGGTTTCGAAGGAGATGTCGTTTGAAATTTCCTTAAATTTGACTTAGTTTTAGCCATGGTTGCCATCTTGGACAACTGGCGGCTGCGATAAACACAAATCTGAGGCGCACTATCCCAAAGATCATTGTGATAAAGTTTCAACAAAATCCTTCAAGAGGTTTCAGAGAAGATGTCAATTTTAGCCTTTTCCTATATAACTCTATCTAAACTTTGGGTTGTCGTGGCGGCCATTTTGATTATTCAACAATAACTAAAAACAAAAATTTGATAGCTCCAGGCCAAGGAACATGTATATGATATTTCACTGGAATGGATTAAGTGGTTTCGAAGGAGATGTCGTTTGAAATCTCTCTAAATTTGACCTAATTTTAGCCATGGTGGCCATTTTGAATGACTGACGGCTGCGAAAAACACAAATCTGAGGAGGACTATCCCAAAGATCATTATGATTAAGTTTCATCAAAATCCTTCAACCGGTTTCAGAGAAGATGTCATTTTTAGCCTTTTCCTATATAACTCTATGTAAACTTTGGGTTGACGTGGTGGCCATTTTGATTATTCGACAATAACAAAAAACACAAACTTGATAGAGCTAGGCCAACCCAAGGAACATGTTTATGATATTTCACAAGAATGGAATAAGTGTTTTCGGAGGACATGTTGTTTGAAAGTTCCTTAAATTTGACCTAGTTTTAGACATGGCGGCCATCTTGGATGGCTTAAGATTTATCAAAATCCTTCAAGCGGTTTCAGAGAAAATGTCATTTTCAACCTTTTCCTATATAACTCTATGTAAACTTTGGGTCGCCGTGGCCCACGGCCATTTTGATAATTCGACGATAACGAAAAACACAAACTTGATAGAGGCCAACTCAAGGAACATGTATATGATATTTCACAAGAATGGAATAAGTGGTTTCGGAGGAGATGTCGTTTGAAATTTCCTTAAATTTGACCTAGTTTTAGCCATGGCGGCCATCTTGGACGAATGGCGGCCGCAAAAAACACAAGTCTGAGAGAGACTATCCAAAATATCATTGTGCTTAAGTTTCATCAAAATCTATCCGGCGGTTTCAGAGAAGATGTAATTTTTAACCTTTTCCTATATAACTCTATGTAAACTTTCGGTCGCCGTGGTGGCCATTTTTATTATTTGACAATAACGAAAAACACAAACTTGATAGAAGCCAACCCAAGGAACATGTATATGATATATCAGTAGAATGGAATAAGTGGTTTCGGAGGATATGTCGTTTGAAATTTCCTTAACTTTTACCTAGTTTTAGCCATGGCGGCCATCTTGGATGACTGGCGGCCGCGAAAAACACAAATCTGAGAGGAGCCCTCCCAAGTAACATTCTGATGAAGTTTCATCAAAATCCTTCAACAGGTTTCAGAGGAGATGTCGATTTTATAAAATTGCTAACAGACAGACAGACGGACGAAAAGTGATCGCATAAGCCCTCATGGCCTTTGGCCAGTAGATCTAAAAAACAACTTGAATATTATGTAGAATTAAGAGTTCAGTATATTATATATAGCGAAAATTACCGTGTTTCTTTTTTGCTTCAGTATATTTATGTTTCGCTACGCATTGAAATACATACTTTGTGTTTTTCTAAGAATCATGAAATAACTAAAAATTCTAACCTTAATTAGCACCAAAAAACAGGAGATTGCATGTAATTACCTCGACCCTGTGCTTATCCGCGCGGGAGAATGGCCGCGGACCCACTAACAACCTATTTTGATTTGCTCGATCACTAATGGTAGCCGCCTGTCAAATTAAGGTAGTCATCTGTTTCAAAAATTAGAGACAGCCCTGAATATATAAATTCCCATGTTTCTGTTTCGCTTCAGTATATTTATGTTTCGCTATGCATTGCAATAAATACTTTGTGTTTTTCTTATGTTATTTTTACTCATTTATTTGCATAAATTACGCAGATACGCAGCTTATCTAACGCTCTGGATGCCACAGATACATTTAAGGGGGTTGATGCACTATTTTCAAACACTATTAATTTTATAGGGCTCTGAAAAAAATGAAAAAAGCTGAAAGAATGATCAAAATGCCGTAAAAAACAAAGAAGATATGACCTATTGAAAATTTGAAAAGAACATAAATGGATACGGCCATCTTTGAACGATGACATCATCGCGCCATTTTACAATATATATGGCATATTGACAAAATGCATTTTAAAGCAAAGAAAATCACTGCAAATTGAATAAAAACAATTATACAGATGTAAAATGTATAAATTGTATGGTCATTTTTAAATTGCAGTGATTTTCTTTGCTTTAAAAGACATTTTGTCAATATGCCATATATGGTAAAAAGGCGCGATGACGTCATCGTTCCAAGATGGCGGCCTCCATTTATGTTTCTTTGCAACTTTTCAATGGATCATATCTCCTTTATTTTTCATGGCATTTTGATAATTCTTTCAATTTTTTTCAAGTTTTTCAGAGATCTTTAAAGTACATCTTGTTTGAAAATAATGCATTAACCCCTTTAAAGTGTCAATCGATTATGTAAGCAATTTCTGAGATATAAGCTTACATCCAAATGTTAACCAACTTTTTTTAAAGGACTGGAGGAGATCTGGGGGAATTATTTGTGTCAATCCAAACACACGTTAAACCTTCATAATACATTTCAGTTGCATATGTAATCTACATATACACTAAACTGGGCCTAATAAAATAATCAATTACTGTTATTAAAAGGTTTGAGCGAGAAAACTCAAACTAGCTATTCTATGTATTTAACTAAGCTGAACATAAGCACTTTTCTGGACCTAATGTATTTTGCTTAATCAGGCTGTGGTAGATAACGTAAAAGGTTCAGATCCAGTAAACCGTCTTTTCAAAGGGAAATACTTTAAAAATATGAATCGGGTATGTATTGATGTTTATTGGTCCAGTGTACAGGGAGAGCTATACCAGGGAGAATTTACAAGATGGCGTGATAGCCATATGCATGGATTAAGAGTATGTGGCTACGAGTGTGAATTGCTGCTAGTTATTTAGCTTAGTGAAACGGTGTATTAATTTACACAGGGCTTACATGTAACATAGGCGTGTAATGGGCCCCTTCCCAACTGATCATTTTACCCTATCAATACAGATTTCTGAAGATATCAAGCAATGCCTGCATAAATTAACCGCCGTTTTTAAATAGATTAAACCTTAATTACCATGCATGCATTAAACTCACCAAAGAGAAGAATACCTCATCAATCTAGGCAATTTCCATATGACTCCATGTTTCGATGGAGATATATTTCTTGAATGTTTGCCTTTCTAATTATCGCGTTCTGTTTCAGAAATTGTCAGGTGTGTGAGCAGGTCAGGGTTCCTTCTTTCTACTGATAGTGGACACAATAAATTTTAATTAACATCGTTTCCAAAGAAGAATTTACGGGTTTGATCTGGGATGAAAATAGTTTATAATTCATATAGGGCCCTGGTTTTGTATCACTGCTTAACACAGAAGTTCAGAGAGATATTGCATAGGGTATAACTCTCCCTGTACACTGAACCGACTACTTTACACCCCTCCGAAGGATGACCTATATTCACAGTACCATGCCCAAGTAAGATAATGCGGGAGTTTGTTTGAAAAATCCGGGATGTGACCCCACTGGAAATCAAACACGTGATTTCTGGGACTCGAGTCAAGTATGCTAAACACTTGCCACAACCGATCTACTAAATACCGCAAAGACACGCAAAGACGCGCAAAGACACGCAAAGACGGACAAGGTAGCATAGACACCATAAATTAATATCAAAGATACCAAAAATACAATGTATGTTGCATATATACCTTTTTTGGTTTAAACATATATTATTTCAACATTTTTATATTGGTACAGCATATAGTTAATAGGATTGGAACGAAAGAAAAATCTTATAGAGTTGCTCTTCTTAAACCTTATACCTTTTTGGTTAATTTTTCATCCTTAGTTAAGTATAATATTAATAAATGAATAAATCAAATAAGCGTTGGATGTGCAAGACGGGCAGGTCAGCGCAAAGACATCTAAAAAGATAGGCAAGGTAGCGCAAAGACACTCTAAGTTAATATCAAAGACAATTTATGTTGTATTTACACGTTTTTGTTATTGTTTCGTCCTTGGTAAAGTCAGGGAGTAGGGTAAAGCATAATAAATAAAATCTTATAGAGTTGCTCTTCTTAAACGTTATACCTTTTTGGTTAATTTTTCATCCTTAGTAAAGTATAATATTAATAAATGAATAAATGAAATGAGCGTTCGATGTGCAAGACGGGCAGGTCAGCGCAAAGACATCTAAACAGATGGGCAAGTTAGCGCAAAGACACCCTTAGTTAATACACAACAGCCATGATTCTTCCGTCTCCGTCTAGGTATTTTGTTTCTTTTAGTTTTGATACTACAGATTACAAAATATACAAACGACGACTAGAAACGTCAGGGAATGTTTATGCACACACAACCTTCCAATTGTTCACTCGATTATTTAAACATGCAGAATGAATAACAAATACGTAGTCTAGATCATCTGCGACGCTTGCTTGTTTACAAAGTGATCAGGCGTCGAACATGATCAAGACTAATTTCATGTAGGTCAATCCGTGACAACGCAAACAATACACGTACACAAAACATTCATAAACTGAACATTCGTGCTAACTTTATTGACACGTATGACAGTGGAGAGTGTAAATTTGCACACATTCTACTTACGATAAATTGTTTCGTCCTAACTGGAGCACTCTAAGGTGTAACACACCCATTGAGTAGTGTGTGAATTAAAATTTAAATGCCATGTTGTCATTCATATCTGGGCCCAAATTAAAATGAATAACTTACATTCTCATCACAAATGACATATATGCTGCCAAAAAATCCACAGGAAAATGGGGGTCATGAATCTTCTAAGAAAGAACTTGTCTCATGAATGAATGGTCCCTTTAAAAACATAAACACTGAGATGCCATAATATTGTATTCATCCACTCATTTCCATATAAGCAAAATAAATTAAAAACTCACAATTTTAACATGGCAATGCTTGAAAAAACGAACAAATAGATCAACAATGTGATATAAACCAAAAATAGCACTTTAAATTAGTGAAAATGCCTTTTTTTACAAAAAGAAATGAGAATTATTTATTGACGCCATTATGCGATACCCCAGGCCGACACTTCCTGTATTGCAATGGGTGTGCTACAACTCTAACTGCACAACAGAAAACAAAATGGAGGAACGGTCGCATCAAAACGGAAATGGAATGCTATGACGTCAGACTCTACCATCAATACATTACTTTCATGAAAGCTATTTTCAGTCTCAGAAGTTCTGTCAACTTTTGGTTTCACATCATCAACTCCAATAAAGATTTTCTTGTTCGCAAATCTTACCTAGATAGCATATCTAATAATAAAGGATATGGTCCAACGATGCAATTTTTTCTTACACAAATAGGTTTCTCACATTCTTGGGATAACCAAAACACTTTTTCAATCAATGCATTGTTAGCTTCTGTTACCAAAAATTGCAGGATAGATACGAGTCATTTTGGAAACGTAACTTATATAATGATGCTAATAAACCCAATGGTAATAAGTTACGTACCTATAGGACTTTGAAGAGTTCTTTCTATATGGAAAAATATCGTCTAGCCAATGATAAGTTAAAAATTGAAGTTGCTAATCTTGTCAAACTCAGAATAAGCTGTCACAAGCTTTTTATAGAAGAAGGAAGGTATACTAAAATAGATAATAATAACAGAATTTGTAAGATGTGTAAAAATGGGATTGAGGATGAATACCATTTTATGATAACATGTTCCCAGTTACATATTGTAAGGGCTAATTTCTTAGCAGAACTAACTGCTATTATTCCCAATTTTTCAACGTTGTACGATAAGAGTAAATTTTACCTTATTCTCGGTAGTAATGATCATGATATCAACAATATATGTATATCATTTATCTCAGAGTTTTTCAATTTTAGAAAGACAGTATTAGGGATATAAAATTTACTTGGTGAAGTTACACTATATATGTGGTAGTATTTAGATATGATCTCCCTCAGGAGTGGATTTATGTAAGATAACAATTGACTGTTATTATAAATATAAATAAGCATATATGGAGAGAGATATATGACTTATTTTCTTGCTTCTTATTTTGTACATGCTTTGTATTTCACTGTGTATGTCTGTGTGTTTTGGTGATATTCCTACTGTTGGATTTTAGACCAATAAAATATTTGATTTGATTTGATTTTGAAACGCCTCCCGAGTATTGGCGATCTGAGCAGCGAGGTCTAAATCACATTTATGCTCACTATAAAAAACACATACATCTATATAAAACTTCCTTGGAATTTTATTAGAACAAAATGTATTTCACATCGATTCAAAAACATATACAGAAAATGGAATTCACAATTTACTGTCTCCATACACGAGGGGTACAGCAAATTCACGCTTCACTGTGCACTATATGCAGTATATGGAATCTCGAATTAGGTCAAACATCATCACAGTATTAGAGCGTTCTAATGGTTTCCATACACAGTAATAGTTATCTGAATTTCTATATTCATGAATAATAACGCTCTATGAAAATGATACTGTATATATAAATTAAGACACCCATTTCAATAAATAATGGAAGCAGGTTTAAAGGGACATTTGGCAATCTTGAAGTGTTTATCGAGCATTGAAATAGCGTCTGGATTTAATTTTACAGTATCTCATTTTCACTTTAACTGCTGCCATATTATATTAAACACAATTTTGAGTTTTCATGTCTTCTTCTTATACTAACCTAGGTTTAACTATACTATTGGTGCAATATTATCAACAGTTAGTAATATGCGAA
Organism: Cyrtodaria siliqua; assembly: GCA_037043455.1. Taxonomy (NCBI): domain Eukaryota; kingdom Metazoa; phylum Mollusca; class Bivalvia; order Adapedonta; family Hiatellidae; genus Cyrtodaria; species Cyrtodaria siliqua. The sequence continues at coordinate 56,307 of JAWPHD010006042.1, forward strand.
GACAATTTGCTTTATACTTTTCTTATATAGCATAATATATATTTATTAACGATTGAACAAATGTCTGTCATATGAAAAAAAATCTAACAGGACGCCTTAAGTTTTTAAAATAAGATTGCCGTGTGTCCCTCTAAAGTCAAAATCATACTGGGCTAATTTACTCCATGATTGTCGTGTATGCCTATAATAACATAGTTTAATTGTTATTTGAACAGAAAATATTTGTATTATACGACTTTTTATATTATCGATTTTTCTTGGTATAATAAGTGTAAAACATACCGGCTATAAATATCAGTATGTATGCGTTACGTTCAGATATCGTGTTTATACAGACACGTAATTAACCTCTTACAATTTAAACATTTCGCAAGCGGGTAGCGTTTTGTGGATACAGATTGTCATCATGCTTCGCCAAGCCTGAACGTGTTCCTGGTTCGACAAGATACCATGCTTAGATTTGTCAGTTTTATATTTGATTTTGTGAAAATATCGCTCATTTTCCAAGTGCTGTGAATATAATAGATACGTTTTCCACTAGTTTATGGCAAGCACATGCTTCCCGAACATCTGAAGAAGAAGTGCGATTACTTATACAGTACAGGTAAGAAGTGCGATTATTTATACAGTACAGGTAAGAAGTGCGATTATTTATACAGTACAGGTAAGAAGTGCGATTATTTATACAGTACAGGTAAGAAGTGCGATTATTTATACAGTACAGGTAAGAAGTGCGATTATTTATACAGTACAGGTAAGAAGTGCGATTACTTATACAGTACAGGTAAGAAGTGCGATTACTTATACAGTACAGGTAAGAAGTGCTATTATTTATACAGTACAGGTAAGAAGTGCGATTATTTATACAGTACAGGTAAGAAGTGCGATTACTTATACAGTACAGGTAAGAAGTGCGATTACTTATACAGTACAGGTAATAAGTGCGATTACTTATACAGTACAGGTAAGAAGTGCGATTACTTATACAGTACAGGTAAGAAGTGCGATTATTTATACAGTACAGGTAAGAAGTGCGATTACTTATACAGTACAGGTAAGAAGTGCGATTACTTATACAGTACAGGTAAGAAGTGCGATTATTTATACAGTACAGGTAAGAAGTGCGATTATTTATACAGTACAGGTAAGAAGTGCGATTATTTATACAGTACAGGTAAGAAGTGCGATTACTTATACAGTACAGGTAAGAAGTGCGATTACTTATACAGTACAGGTAAGAAGTGCGATTATTTATACAGTACAGGTAAGAAGTGCGATTATTTATACAGTACAGGTAAGAAGTGCGATTACTTATACAGTACAGGTAAGAAGTGCGATTACTTATACAGTACAGGTAATAAGTGCGATTACTTATACAGTACAGGTAAGAAGTGCGATTACTTATACAGTACAGGTAAGAAGTGCGATTATTTATACAGTACAGGTAAGAAGTGCGATTATTTATACAGTACAGGTAAGAAGTGCGATTACTTATACAGTACAGGTAAGAAGTGCGATTACTTATACAGTACAGGTAAGAAGTGCGATTACTTATACAGTACAGGTAAGAAGTGCGATTACTTATACAGTACAGGTAAGAAGTGCGATTATTTACACAGTACAGGTAAGAAGTGCGATTATTTATACAGTACAGGTAAGAAGTGCGATTACTTACACAGTACAGGTAAGAAGTGCGATTACTTATACAGTACAGGTAAGAAGTGCGATTACTTATACAGTACAGGTAAGAAGTGCGATTACTTATACAGTACAGGTAAGAAGTGCGATTACTTATACAGTACAGGTAAGAAGTGCGATTACTTATACAGTACAGGCAAGAAGTGCGATTACTTATACAGTACAGGCAAGAAGTGCGATTACTTATACAGTACAGGTAAGAAGTGCGATTATTTATATAGTACAGGTAAGAAGTGCGATTATTTATACAGTACAGGCAAGATGTGCGATTACTTATACAGTACAGGTAAGAAGTGCGATTATTTATACAGTACAGGTAAGAAGTGCGATTATTTATACAGTACAGGTAAGAAGTGCGATTACTTATACAGTACAGGTAAGAAGTGCGATTACTTATACAGTACAGGTAAGAAGTGCGATTACTTATACAGTACAGGTAAGAAGTGCGATTACTTATACAGTACAGGTAAGAAGTGCGATTACTTATACAGTACAGGTAAGAAGTGCGATTACTTATACAGTACGGGTAAGAAGTGCGATTACTTATACAGTACAGGTAAGAAGTGCGATTACTTATACAGTACGGGTAAGAAGTGCGATTATTTATACAGTACGGGTAAGAAGTGCGATTATTTATACAGTACAGGTAAGAAGTGCGATTATTTATACAGTACGGGTAAGAAGTGCGATTATTTATACAGTACGGGTAAGAAGTGCGATTATTTATACAGTACAGGTAAGAAGTGCGATTATTTATACAGTACAGGTAAGAAGTGCGATTACTTATACAGTACAGTGTAAGAAGTGTGATTACTTATACAGTACAGGTAAGAAGTGCGATTACTTATACAGTACAGGTAAGAAGTGCGATTACTTATACAGTACAGGTAAGAAGTGCGATTATTTATACAGTACGGGTAAGAAGTGCGATTACTTATACAGTACAGGTAATAAGTGCGATTATTTATACAGTACGGGTAAGAAGTGCGATTACTTATACAGTACAGGTAAGAAGTGCGATTATTTATACAGTACGGGTAAGAAGTGCGATTACTTATACAGTACAGGTAATAAGTGCGATTATTTATACAGTACGGGTAAGAAGTGCGATTATTTATACAGTACAGGTAAGAAGTGCGATTATTTATACAGTACAGGTAAGAAGTGCGATTATTTATACAGTACAGGTATGTTGTTTTTGTGCTTCCTTAGTGAAATGTGAAATTGAAACTATTTTCTGCAGTATACATTCCAGTGGCCAATGGGTGCACGATCTTCATATTTTCATGGGCGTAGGAACGTTTCAATTAATGGACGGCCAAACTTTTTGAAAAAAGATATTTGACAATCAAAAAAGTATGTCAATTATTGGGAGTGGGGGAAGGGTGTGGGAAAGCCAAAAAAACAACAACATCATCCACGCTCAATTACAACAAAACTACAACATTATATACGGAAAAAAGTAATGTTTTGAGCGTTAACCCTTTTTTCTTCAAATTATTGGTGTGTGTGTGTGGAGGTCGCGGGGGGGGGGGGGGGGGCTGCAAAGCATGCTCTGGCCCCCACCCTGAACATTGGGGTGTGGGCGCGGCCCCCTGGCCCCAGAGGCTCCTGCGTCTATGATTTTATGGAGAGTGTATGCTCATAAGCAGATCTTACGTCCGTGCGCCTCCCCTTTAAACCCTCGCACTTAGAATTAGTGCCTTATGCTGTCTAGATGGAACCGTGGTGACCCGGCCAGTGGATAGTTCAGCCCGTTCGACTCTGAATCCGGAGGTCAGGGGTTCAAATAAAAATAAGTTCAAAATCAAAATAAATTACTAAGCAAACATGACAACTACATAAATCAATCAGATCAGTTATCAAATGCCATATCTGATAATGACAAGCTATCTAAATGGTTTAAACCATATTTAGGTAAATTAATAAGGAAGTAAGTTGTACTAATGTAAAATGAATCATTTCACCATTGTAAAGAAGACAGAAAGGCTTTACACACGAGGATAGCAATATGAATATAGCATTCATCGTCTTTAATATGACGCGTATAATAATAATTAGAAGTAAATATATTAATACTTTCACCTATGTAAAATGAAGCATTTAGAATAATGTTAGCCTTGTTAAGAACGTCGCCTTTTTAACAATATTTCGGTCATATCATGAAAATGTTTATTGGTAGCAGTGAGCTCAATGTTCAACTTTATAGTGCTGCAATAACAAACAAACAACAATTGAAATGATAAATAACAGGCAAGGTATATGACATCACAAACATGTCAATGGTTGACAATAGGGCAACCGTCTCGTAACGGTCAGTGACACACAGGCCGATGGGGTTTAAAAGAAAGTTCTATTGTGCACCAGACTTCACTCTTACCTTATTGTCACCCCAATAAAACGAGACAATGAAATACATTTCAACAATGTGTATACTCTAACAAACTAGGCAGCATTAATAGATAATATAAGTATAACACAAAGATGAACATGTATATATGAATATAAGAAAACAACAACCTCGAAAGTCACAAAGCAAGTACTCAGTGACTTGGCAGAAGCCAGAGCAGCAAGAGAATAAACCATTAAGGGAAGCTAGCCTAGACAAAACCGAAAACAAACGTCAAACGTAAATGCCAACATTAAGGTAGATGTCATCATAGGGTCCACAATATGTCCGGTCATCGCACAATATAAGAGGAAAACATAGTGTTGGACTGTAAATGGATTAAATGCACTGCATTGCAATATGATAGGGTCATAACCTCTTTTGATAAACCTTTAAAAAGTTTGCATATTATAAAGTGATCATGACCAGTGACCTTACGAAGTTTGTAAATCACGTCAACATAGAAGTCAGGTTGTGATAGTTATTATCGAAATTATTATTATAAATTCTAAAGCAGACCAAGGTTACTATAAGAGAATTTTGCAAAATATTTTTTCGAAGTGGTAAAAAGCTACTCCAACAGGTCTGTCTACCATCTGTGTACCATTTCAACTCGACTACAAGCTCTAGAAAAACGAATACGCTGAGTAATATATGCCCCATAAGATGTTGCTGGAAAGATAACGATATCGAAATTGAACTCTTTCTTGTCATACATTTTGCTTATTATTTCAAACCGAGACTGCAATATAATTTATATTTATCTTGTTCGGCGATTCCCAAATTTCCCTTTTCATACTCTTTCTATTTATGAGAATCTTACCGCTAATAAACGTTTGATCGGGTCTTCATGAAACTTCACATACCTCTACATTACAGGCGGGTGTTTTTAAGTGGTCACAAATCACATTCATCTTCCCGAGCTATTCGTCTAGAATAATGAGGAATTAAAATGTGTCCGAAACCGTATATCAATCATGTAAAAAAATAAAATAATAATAACAAGAGGCATAAGAGGGCCTGTAGAGGCTCTACTGGCTAAAACGGCTCTTATATCAAGGGTTGTCGTCATAAAATTCCCATCAGTACTTCTTTTTTTCGAACTTGTCCAATATTTCATTGATATACCGCGATTTGCACAACTAGACATCATACCGAGATTTTCTGCCAAATTTCGTAGAAATCCAACAAGCCGTTAAAGAGGAGTAGCGCCGACAAGAAATTTAAAGTAAAATGTCAAAGGGCCATAACTCCGTCAAGAATCAGCGAACTGGAACAAAAGCGCGACATGCGCAACTAGACATCTTACCGCTGTTTCCTGTCAAGTTTCGTCGAAATCCAAGAAGGCGTGTAGGAGGAGTAGCGCCGACAAGAAATTTAAAGAAAAAATGTCAAGGGCCGTAACTCCATCAAAAATCAACGAACCTGAAAAAATCGCAATAGGAACAACTAAATAATCATACCAATGTTGGAGTGTTCCTGTTAACTTTCGTCAAATCCATCACGGCGTTAAAATATATGTATATATATGTATACAGTCCACTCTCAGTAACTCAAACTCGCTTACTTCGAATTATCCGTTTATTAAGTCGAATTTTTGTCACGGTCCCAATTGTATTCCTTAAGTCAAATTTCGACAAGTCGAATTATTCGCTAATTCGAAGTATATTTCTGGTCCCAAACAGGAATATATACAGTAATTTACACTCGCTAATTCAAAGTTCAATTGAAGTGCCGAATGCAAGTTTGATCATACACAGCCGCATTGAAGTTGATTGTGAAGCAAACAAGGGTGATAATTGCTGAGATGATTTGACCTGTGACACAAATGATTAAATCATTGTGACATGTTTGTTAATTTAGGTTTGTTAATTTATTCTCAGATTTTCATGGTAAATTAAGGTTTGTTATCGAAGAAGTTTGTTCATGATAATTGAAAACAAAGGCCATCATGTGGGTTAAACCAATTACAATAATTATACTAATTTGACATGAACGAAACGTATAATTTGTGAAAATATTGTTTCATTGTATACATGTCTTTCTATGTTTTTAATAAAATATGAAATCATAAATATTTTGCTGATTTATTTAATTACAAATTCAAAGTCTTTATTCACTTAGGTTCATACATATGAACAGCATAAGCAACAGTTACAAAATACATTTATATCAATGGCGACTGATCATCAAATATAATTCTAAACACGTATACATCAGGAAACGACTATATACAAACTATCTAACAGTGCAGTTTATGGATTTCTAACCAAAATATGAGTATACTAAATAATATACTAGATATTACATAATAATAATAATAATAATAATAATAATAATAATAATAATATAATAATAACAATAATAATTGTTTTTTAAACATCGTTTCAGATAATTGTATAGTATGTTTATGTCTTTATACAAAAAGAAATTAATAAAGTTAACAGGTTTTTAAACTAATTTCGTATTTCTGCAGCCCTGTACCGAAACGAAATGTAGAGCGCATTTTGTCAGTGTTATACATGTTTTGACCAAAGACGCACCGTTCTACCGAAACGAAATGTAACACTGTGTTTGGTCATCTTTATTTAAATGTCTTAAGGAAGTTATTATAATCGTACATTCTTTATTATTTTATCCATGAATAAACTAAGTTTTTTGGTTCCGCATACTTTTCAACTGATAATAATGATGTGAATTTCAGGATATTAGAATAGAATTTATTTATATGTTTCTTCCTCATTTCACTAAATTTAGGACAAATGAAAAGGTAATGAAATTCATCACCTATATCATTGCAATTTACACATTTTCTTTCGTTTACGGGAACCCCTCTCCACCTCCCTACTTCAATAGGCAAGCGATGATTTCTAGTTATAAAAGCCAAAAATCGTTTGCATAAAACGTCAGGCAATAGTTTTATATAGTTACTTTGTCTAAAATCTGTTTTTAACAGTTTATACATATTAGTGTCTGATGTTCTATCAATTTCGGCCCTCCATTTTTGAATAAAAATATCTTTTAACCTTTGATAAGAAGACTTAATCATCCACTTTGAATTTGCAAACATCTGGCTATCCCAGATTCCCGAATAACCAGAAGAACATAAAATATCTTTCAAACTGTCCATCAATGCTGATTTTACTTTTCTAGATATATACAAATAGTGTAATAGCGAATACACCATGGATGATAGCTTATAACTCTCATTTCTATTTTCTATTAATTTGGACCAATAAGCAATAATTTTGCTTTTAAGTCTGTAGATAAAGGACGAATTCCAGTCTTTCCATATACCATATAAGAAGGAGTTGATTTATTAAGATTTTAAGAATGAATTTAAAAATTTAAGCTGCACTCTTTCTATTACGTCAATATTACCAACACCCCAAATTTCGCTACCGTTCAGAACTACTGGTTTCACTGTTTTGTCAAAAATATCAATTTGTACTTCAAAAGGAAGCGATAGTTATTTAATTTTTCGTAGTTAAAAAAACAGAGCTTTGTTTGATTGTTCTGTTATGTATTTTTTGGTCTTATTGAATGCCCCACTTTTTGAAAAATATATTCCTAGATATTTATATACTTGGATAATATCTATTTTATCATTTCCAATTTTGAATTTACATTTTCCGATGGGTTTCCTTTGCTAAAAATCATAATTTTAGTCTTGCTTACATTTAATGAAAGTTTCCATGTATCACAGTATTCTCTAAAACAATCAAGTGCCATTTGCAAATCTAATTCATTGTCACTAAAAATAACAGTATCATCAGTATAAAGTTAAATAAATAACCTAAGATAAATATATACATTGTTCATTATTGTTTCATTAATAATACCAGAAATGTCATTCTTACTTAAATATACTTCTAAATCATTTAGAAAAATAGAAAATAGAAACGGAGACAAATGTTCGCCCTGTCGTACGCCATTTAAACAATTGAAAAATGGTGAACAACCTTCCTCTGTAACACCTTTGGACTTTATACTATCATACATATTATGAATAATATTAAAACACTTCCCATTTATATTTTCAATTTTCATTTTTTCCCAAAGGCCAAATCTCCAAACGGAGTCAAAGGCTTGCATGAAATATATAAAGCAACAATAAAGTTTCTTTTAATCTGACTGGACAATATCTATGAGATTTTTAAGTACAAACAGATTATCAATGGTAGATTGATGTTTCCTAAATCCAGCGTGGGTAGATTTTATCATGTTATACTTTTCTGCATATGTTTTCAGTCTATTATTAATTATACATGTAAACAATTTCCCAAAACAACTTAACAACGATATTGGTCTATAATTTTCTGGTAGTTTTGGGTCACCTTTATTTTTGAATATTGGTTTAATTAGTCCAAGCTTTCTAGTATAATTCCTTCGTTAAAAACAATGTTGAATAATTTTGTATATATAGGCAGCATTACATTGACCGAATATTTAATTTGTTCATTAACAATGTTATCAATACCTGGCGTTTTGTTATTGCTTAAACTTTTAACAGCAGATACTATTTCTACTTCAGATATTGGTTGGTTGATTTCATCATTAAGAGAATCAATAATGCTTTCTTTATTAAAATTCATATCGTCTTCTGAACTATTTTCGAAATGATTTTCGTTTACTTGCTTAAAATGTCTGTATAATTCGCCTAATGGAGCACATGTTTTTGGACAGGTTTAAGTGGAATTTATTATCTTCCAGTACTGTTTAGGATTTGCATTTCGTAGCAATTTTAGTTTTATAACCTTTTTATTGTTAAATTGTTTTATTGAGACATTAAATGTCTTTTTATATTGTTTACTGACATCTTTTAACAATTATTTATAAAACGGGCTTTTATATTTGTTGTAAGCTTTTCTTGTTTTGTGATATACGTTTCTCATACTTCTGCATGATTGATTCAACCATGATTTTTTATATTTGTTTTTCTTGTTATGTTTATTCGTGTACGTAGTGCCAAACGATTGTTTTGAACAAGTATCGAACATTTCTGAAATGTCTTTAACAATATCATTTATGTTTTCTTGGTTAAAATTGGTCAATCATTTTATCGGGTGTGTTTTCTATCAGTGAAACTTTAGCCAGATCCAAATGTTCCATGAATAAGTCCGACTTTTCCGAATCCCAAAGTTTAGTATTTGAGGTTTTATCATACTCTTTTTTTATCAGTTTAAAGGAGAAAAAAAAGTTTTTAACGATAAGGATATCGGACAATGTATATCGGAGTACAGACTACAGAAGTGTCATCAACGTTTAAATTTAAAATATCTTTAAATAAATAAGATGTAGATACAAAATAGTCCACGGTGTTAGCATTTTTACATATAAGTTTAGTGTCTAAGAAATCAGACCATATTCTTCCATTTAAGATAAATAAATTGTTATTTTTACACAGATCTATAAACTGGTATCCATAATTGTTTACACAGGTATCTTGAGATTTTCGTTGCAGAGGTACATTATACCAAAACGCTATGCTATACCCGAATATACAAACTGACAAAACGAAAGTAGCATGCTGCAATACAGGTCTCAAATTTGAGCGTGGTAATAACAATCAATAATATGTAATTGCATTTTCCTGTTTGATCTAAATGAAATTATAACAGTAAAGAAACATATTCAGGCCAAACAAAATGAATACTCTGTTTCCGCTAACCCGACCGACCCTATTTTTTTCCGCCGACCCTACAGTTTTTTCACCGTTTTTGTAATAAAAAATATGTTCGATCGTTTTTGCTCTTTTCTATTCCTTTCCGCATAATATAAATCTTTCCGGTAATTAATCGTCCCGATACTTGAAACGCATGTCAATAAAGCGTCTACCGATGCAGGTGTCCTTACGGTGACAATGTTTTTTGGAAAAATTCGTTGTCAGATCTGTTGAGTTTGTCCCTAATTTTAACGACATGGCAATAAGTTTACTGCTGGTTACGTTTGACAAATGCAGATATGTTCCTGGATTGAAAAAACTGTACCCAGTTAAGAATTCAAGCAGAATAATTGACATTTTTTCGGAATATCACGGTGTGCAACCCAGCGAAAATTTCGAGAAATCTGGCCCTACTTTCACTGTTTCTGGTTCCACTCATGCAAACACCTCACTCGACACAAATTTAATGCCTTAATAGACGGGGAATTGAAAATGAGATATAACACTGTTGCCTATTTGTCAGCCATGCAAGAATTCAGGCAAAATTCCTATCACACAGCGTCCATTTGGCAAAACTGTTAACAAGAAAAGTCATTAAATTTAGTCAGACAAACCATCTGACAGTGTTCTCCAAGGCTATTTTTCCGGGGTTTTACCCACATGAAAAGTTCTAGGGACGGGCATGCAAAGAAGGAAGCATATTTGTAGATTTGGAAAATCTCTGAGATGTGAGCTTCAACAATGTCAGAGTATTTAAACTGTTTTTACAACATAACACAACAATCAAAATCTCAGAAGTCTCGTTTAATACCATAAACTATTTTAATATTGAAATTGTATTATGTTTTTGCTATGTACCCGACATCAATTTAAAAATACCATTGTTCTAATTAAGGCTGGAGAGAACAGTCAAGTATTTACTGGATAGAGAAGTTGATTTTGCTATATTAATTAAAGTCATAATAATCATCTTCAAACTTGCAGTTTGGTGAAAATGTAACACATGTATGCAGTTAGTCTTTTAACTCTTGTTTAATACTCCAGTCTGGTCCCAATATCACGAAACAACTCAACTTTTCAACTCAGACTCAACTCAACTTGTCTTTGACATTACAATTCTGAGTTAATATTGTATTGGATCATTTTAATTTTGCTGGAAATCATTGTATATAGATCTTTTACTGATATTGTGAAAAGTTATTGTGAAAATCTACAGTTGCTTGGAAAACAATGAAGAAAATGTATTTGAGTCGGATCTGGAATATTCGAGACCATCTCAAATTCATTTTCTTAAATCTTGGTAAAATAAATTATATTTATAGAGTAACAATTTGAGTACTTGAGTTAAAGTATAACAACAAACTCTACTAATTTTCCATATATTAATGTAAAAGAATTATTTCGGTTGCTATTTGATAAAGACATTTTGAGTCAAGTTAAAATCACAACTTAAGTTTATTCGTGATACTGGGACCTGTTCTAGCTCATTTAATATTGAACTTGTTCTAGAGGTTTATATGGATTTTTTAAAAATATTTTGATGTTTATTTTAGGGTGAAATAAAGAGACAACAAATCTGTTTTAAACTTGTTTATGTTCATTTATTCAATAAAGTATGTTTTAATACAACACATATTGAAATACAATGATATTTAATACGTAGAAAAAGTAACCTATAAAGTCCTACTATTTTTTATCGCGTAGAAAAAAAAAAAAAAAAAAAAAAAAAAAAAAAAAAAGTTGTGCCTACCTACCTACCCTATTTTTTTTCAAGACGTTAGCGGAAACGAAGTATTCATTTTGTTTGGCCTCATAAACCTATATGAAGGAAGAAAACATGTATTTCAATAAAAGTCGGCTAATATCGGTAATATATATGTAGAGTGTAAAACTGGTGGGTGGAGTAATAAAATTGAAGACAAGTCTGCCAAAATCGTTTAATTCGAACTTCGGATAACTCGAACTTTTTTTCCGGTCCCTTGAAATTCGAGATTCTGAGTGTGGACTTTTGTCAGACTTGTCTTCAATTTTATTACCCCACCCACCAGTTTTACACTTTACATATATATTACCGATATATGTATAGCAAAAAAAAAAGACAAAAAAAAAAAAGACAAAATATAAAAATTAAAACAAACTAATTAAAAAAATAATTGGTAAGGATCAAACAATAAATGAAGGAGTGCTAGAGTGTTCACAAGGCAGAAAAGGGAATATTTTAGCAAAGACAAGGGCCATAACTCCGGCATAAATGGTCCGATCTTGCTGTTTTTTTTAACTCGTCCAGGATTTCATTGCTATTAATAATATATGCAAACTTGGTAAAGATCAAATAATAAATGAAGATGCTGGAGTGTTCACAAGACAGAAAATGGCATTTTTCAGTGGGTGGGTGGGTGGGTGGGGGGGGGGGGGGGGATGGCCATAACTATTGTGTTACTGATCCAATCTGGCTGGTTTTTGATCTTGTCTGAGTTTTCATTGATATTAACAATCTGTGCAAATTTGGTAAAGATCAAATAATATATGAAGGTGCTAGAGAGTTCACAAGGCTGAAAACGACATTTTTCAGGAAAAAAACAAAGGCCATAACTCTGGCCATAAGTGTTTATACTTATTCGATTCGGCTGGTTTTTGAAATCATCCAAACTTTCATTGATATTAACAATCTGTTCAAGTTTAGTAAAGATCAAATAATACATGAAGGTGCTAGAGTGTTCACAAAGCAGAAAATAGCATTTTTCAGAATAAACAAGGGCCATAACTCTGGTGTTCACAGGGCTTAATATGGCATTTTTTAGCAAAGACAAGGGCCATAATTCCGGTGAAATTAATCCGATCTGGCTGGTTTTTGAACTGTCCGAGCTTTCATTGATATAAAGACACTGGCAAAGTTTCGTAAAGATCCGATTAATAATGAAGGCTCTAGAGTGTCCACAAGGCAAACGTTAACGGACGGACGGACGGACGGACGACGGACAACTCGTCATCCCATAAGCTCTGCAGGCCTTTGACCAGTAGAGCTAATAAAAACCATTAAAACAAAAACAAAACAAAAAAACCCATCAAGTTAACAAACAAATGGTGTGTCCCTTTAAACATATCATTTTATTTTTTATTTTTTCGGATAGGAAATATATTTCAATACACCTGTAACTTTGTTCAAAACACAGTGCTAAATTTGGTACAAAAGAGGATTTTAGGATGTTAAAAATAAATTGCAATAAAGAGAATCTTGTAGCAACCCTTTTGTATTATTTATTTCACCTTCACACTATACTAGTCAAAAGTACCCACCTAAGAATACACTACTCAACTTTAATAATCGGTCACCCAGGTTTTTTGAAAATAACACGAATACTAAACAAAAGGAAATCACCGAAACACATACCAATATTGTATTAAGTTTATCAACATGGTTTGAGTCCAATCAAGGCAGATTAAGTTTTATAAATCGCTAACGATATTTGTTAAACGACAGTTAAAATTTCAAATGAAAGTATGAATTATTTAAAAATATATAATTCTTTGAAAAGCGACGATTATAAAAGTTGTGGTGTAGTGTATGTCAATAATATAAATCACAGCCAATAGAAACAATACACTTTATCTCGTATCACAAACCATAAACATGATAAAGCAAACATGAGTCATCGTGTAAATTTCACGCGACATGAGTCCAATTTCGAATTTACTGTTAAATCATGTAAACTGTTATTAACGTGAAATTAAATCTTCATTTTAAATTAATATTGGTAGATTTATACTTACAATTTTAAAAAAGTATACACTCGTGCATGTAGATTCTGTTTTATTTCATGTGAAATCACGCGAACTTTACATAAACTTTGAATGAATTTCATGTGATCTTTTTCACAGAAACCTTGAAATATTTTCAGTGTGTGTTTTGCGTGTGTGTGTGTGACAAAATTCCGAACTATTTCAAGAATATAGAGACTCCTATATAACATGTTGCAAGTATAAGGAATCAACTACTGTTCGGGCGCTCGTTTCAGCCAAAGGATTTTCTGCAATAACTTGAGCAATTAAAATAATACCTTTATCAATTATATATCATTAGAACTGGTATTTTTAGTGGTAAATACAAATACCTTAGTTTTGAAAATCGGTTGAGAAATAAATATTTTACAGCCCAAAAGATGTTTTGATGGGGCTTTTCCCATGTAAATTCCTTGTTCTAAGGGACAGCAGAAAACTGATAAATTTCAAATAACTTCAGTTAGCCTTCATTGCTATACAATTTTCTGGGTGTCTTAATTTACGAATATCCAACAATCTGAAACCACTTTTGGATAAAAATTCAAAAACATTTATTTTTTCAAATATTTTCATGCAGCACAATTTTGCATTGAAAATGCCCCCATCAAAAACAGCTTTCGCGCATGAAATCTTTATATCTTAACCGATTTTGAAAAGTAAGGTATTTGTATTTAACACTAAAAATTATATACAAGTTATTTAGGTACTAGATGAATTTTGTCAAAAAACCTTTGGCTGAAACAAGTGCCCCAAGCAATAGATACATTCTGTTTTAATAACAATAGGATAATTTCTGAGCGCTTACACAATCCATTGACATGTGTTAGATTATAAGAATCTCTCATGGGTATCCGGTGAAGATAGGGAATTCCAACCCGAGGTATACGTGTTTTTATCGGAACCGAGGCTCTGCCGAGGTTCTGATTAAAACACTTATACCGAGGGTTGGAATTCCCTATCTGAACCGAATACCCAGGATAGATTCTTTTTCTTGCATATCACAGACATGTTGTGCGTTGACGCCGCCAGCTATTGATGTTTTGCATGTTTTCCTGCATACCGGATGTTGGCGCGCGTGAATTTTATCTCGACCCTAGGGTGAGTTGGAAATATCTAGCCCCGGTAAAATGACGGATATCCTTGTCCGGTATGCAAGAAAAATGCATATGAAAACAGTTGTTTTGTGAAAACAAACAAAATCAACGTCGTTACGGTAATAAAGGGTATAGCTATCAGAATATATTCTGTATAACATTTAAATATATGCCTGTATATATATATGCATACACCTGCAAGTACTTTTTCTGTTGAAATTGTTGCAGATATATGTGTTATTCACCTGTCCTGTTATTGCTTTATAAAATACAGTATATAGTAACATAGTATGAATGCTTTGTCTGCAATAAAGTAATTAATGTAAACATTTTGATAATGCAAATCTGCCAACACATGCAGACATTATGAATATAAGATCACGTATGATTAAAAATAAATAAATAATGTAAGTATAAACAAATTAAGATGATATGTAAAATGTACAATAATAGTCGTCTACCAGAAAAATAAAAAGAGAAACATTTAAAATATTTCATTTGTACATACTTGCAATAGCTTAATGTCTATTATAATGTTTATTATAGCTCCTGGTTGTACTGTTGTGTATAGGTGTGTCTTTCCAAGTACATCAATGGGGTGTGATGTAGAGACGTTTACTTAAAAGACATTCTTACTCATGTTTACGGTATGGTATGGTATTGTGGCTGTATAAATACTTAACATTTTAAACAATTCTACCCCTGGGCCGACCATATGAGATTGGTGGTTTGCTGTCTCCCTACCTAGCCAAATTAAATAGGGCCTGTTCTGGATATAGCTATCAGTGATGTTGATATAAAAAATAAAAATTGTTTGTGTGTGCTACCTTTTGGATTATTAATTCCTATAGAGTTTCAGTGTCCTCAGAAGTTGTTGATTTTCCTTTTGCAGCCTTTTTTATCTGTGAAAACATGGGACAGCAAACAGGCGATCGTTTGAGGAAAGCCTTGGGGTTTACTTGTTTGAAACTTGAAACACTGTATGTATATATATTATTTTTATTTAAAAAAAAAAAGAAAAGGGAAAATATATATATTTAAGAGATAGAACATCCTTTACGGTGAATCCTCGTTTAGTATATCGCGGTTTGGGGTCTAATTGTAAACAATACTTTCAAAGAGCCCAAGTATGGGATTGTTGTTTACAATTGAACGACAAACCGTGATGTATTACGGGATAGTTCAACGTAGACGATGTTCTGTTTCTATTCTAATACCCCCAAAATATGAAAATAACGCACACATCTGAATATAACGAGATATTTTAAACTAGGCTATATAGTGCGGGTGTATTTGAATTAAATATAACTTCTTTTGCATTCAGTGGTCTATAAAATAACTATATTTAATTTGTTACAAAAATGACTATGCGATTTAAAAATAAGAGTATCTATAGAGTGTTATAGTTTCTTTTTGCATTTCTTGTATTTTGTTTCGCCAAGGAGCGCAAAAAAGAAAATATAAAAAAATCCATAGTTAAGACCCAAATGCATAATATATCTGACTTCTCATTTTAATAATGCTGAAGTAGATGACATATACTCTTTCAATAAAAATAAATCAAATATTTGCTTTCCTGATAATTATATTTTCATAAAACATACCATATATAATAATGACAGTCATTAGTCAAGAAAAAAATCAATGAAATGTGTATTGTCTGGGTTTTTTCACCTTTTAATAGAATGTATGGTACCAGCAATGACATAATCAAGAAAGAGAGCGGATAATGGTGTAACTGTACCAGAAGTGTATATAGGTGTTAGTTTATATAGGTATTATTGTATATAATATTTATATTAATTTTTGAGTCATATTTTTGGGATACTGAACCCTTGTTTGTTTATTTGTTTTTTAATGTAATTGTCTGATATTTTTTCACAATTATGTCATTTATTAATTCCTATTATTTAAAAAACAAAAACATTAATAAAAGCTTTTGTTAAAGGGACATGCGGCAATCTTGAAATATTTATCAAATAAGTTGACGTCATGGTTTATTTATCCACTATGAGTTTGTCGTTTTGACATTAAAGCGTTCTTGAATACAATTAAATAAAAGTTCTCTTTCCACTTTATGATGGACGGCGTGAGTTTATCGAGATTGTCGTATGCTCCGTTAATTCATCTTTAATTAAATTTTACATAAGGTTAGGCACAAACTTTTTTCTACCTCCGTCCAAAATCATGGACCATCCAACTCGTGTTGATGATTTAAGAATGTGTTTAACTAATGGAGTTTGCACTGCACAAAGGCAACGCCACTGCTGGGTATATAAAAATACAACATTTAATTCTCTGATTATATCTACACTTATATTCATTAAGCTCTATGTTCCAGTGAGACAGCTAGTATCTCTCAATTATCTCCTTAACATTGTCTTGACTACAAATGTTAGGTAAAATTACATTTGCCTCCATGAATGTACAGGGTCTCGGTGACAAAATGAAAAGAAAAGACACTTTTGACTTTCTAAAAAGTAAAAAATATTCAGTTTATCTGTTACAAGACACTCATTTTACCGATGCGGAAAATAACTATATTCAAGTTCAGTGGGGATATGACTGCTATTTTAGTAATTTTTCAAGCCGGTCAAGAGGAGTTGCTATTCTTTTTAACAACAATTTTGAACTTAAAGTGCATTCAGAAATTAAAGATGCGGATGGAAATAAACTAATTCTTGATGTCTCAATCGATTGGAAACGGTTAAATATAATAAACATTTATGGTCCTAACAGAGACGATCCAAATTTTTATCGTACACTTAAAAATAATATTACATCCAGTGAATATCCTTCAATAATAGCAGGTGACTTCAATTTGATATTAAATCCTGAAATAGATTGTTTCGATTATGTTAATGTTAATAATCCAAATGCCAGAGATGTAGTGATTGAAACAATTGTTGAATGTAACTTAATAGACTGTTGGCGCGATCAAAATTTGGAAAATAGAGAATTTACTTGGTTTAGAAAAAAAATCTAAAAAAAGAGCTAGGCTAGATTTTTTTCTTACATCAGATAATATTTATACGTATATTGATGAAACAAAAATCCTGCCAAGCTATAAAACTGACCACTCAATGATCCTTTTAAAACTTGGTTTTAACAACTTTAATAAAGGTAACTCATATTGGAAAATGAACAACTCCCTGTTAAAAGATGCAGAATATGTTGAAGAGATAAAAACACCGATAAAAGCAATAAAAACTCAATACGCAAAAGAGGAGCAGTTAGTTGATATGGACGTCAACTTAACTAATGCAGCAGATTTACAATTTAATATAGATGACCAACTTGTTTTTGATGTTTTGCTAATGGAAATTACGGGGAAAACCATAGTATACTCTTCTTATAAAAAATACTATTAGAACATGACTTAATTGAAAATAAACGGAATGAACTATATGAAATTAGGGAGAAAAAACTAGAGGGAACAAAAATAAGATCTAGAGCAAAATGGGTTCAGGAAGGGGAAAAAACAAGCAAATATTTTTGTAATTTAGAAAACAGGAATTTTACTTCTAAGTCAATGATAAGGTTAAAAACAAAAGATAATAGAATTATTAAGTCTCAAAAAGATATATTAAATGAAACAAGAGAATTCTACAAAAATCTATTTTCTTATCATGCAAACAATCATGGAAACATTAAAGAGATACTGTCTAACATGTACATACCAAAAATAACGGAGGAAAATAAAAATCTACTTGAGGGCCCTCTTACCTCTAAACTGCCTTAAGCGAATGTCTAATTTTAAAAATCCTGGCTTAAGTGGCTTTAACGCAGAATTTTACAATTTTTTATGGCGAGATATCGGACACTTTGTCGTAAGGTCTATAAATGAAGGTTTTAATAGAGGCGAACTATCCATCTCTCAGAAACAAGGGGTTATTATTTGTATACCGAAAGGAAATAAAGATAAGCAACTTCTCAAGAACTGGCGACCAATCTCACTTTTAAATGTTGCATATAAATTAGCTTCAGCAAGTATAGCGCATAGACTAAAATAAGTTTTAGAAAAGAAAACTCTTTTTGCGAATATTATAGAAAAAAAGACCAATGGTATCATTATTAGAGCAAAAGCAGAATTGGTCGAAGGAGCAGAAAAAAACACAAACTATTTCGCAAATCTAGAAAGAAAAAGATCAGAACGAAAAACAGACAAAGCAACAACACTGGGAATCGTTTTTGCAAATGAAAAGGGAAAATGTGAAGAATAAAACATTTATCCAAAAATAGATCAATTTATAACATGCTTAGATCAATGGAAAAAACACAATTTATCTATTCTGGGAAAAATAACGGTAATAAAAACTTTTGCTCTACCAAAACTGATATACTCTCTAACCGTTTTGGAGACTCCATCAACAGAATCCTTGAATCGAATAAAAAATAAAATGTATGAATATTTGTGGGAGGGTAAACCAGACAAAATCAATAGGAAAACAATTATACAAGACTATAAAAATGGTGGTCTAAAAATGATAGATTTGGAATCATTTATTAATTCCACTAAAGCAGGATGGGTCAAAAGACTTACTAATCCGGATAATCACGTATTTTATTTTCAAGAATAAGTATGCGAAAACGATTCCTAGTTTTACATCTTTCATCTCATACATACAAAAAAATGAACATATAGAGCGTATTATAGCCAGTTCGAAAGACAAATTGGAATATCATTCAAAAAAGTGGGAAGTTTTACGTTTAAACACAGAAAATTGAACAGTATTCGGTAACAAATTTTCTCCCTCTCTCTCTCTCTCTCTCTCTCTCTCTCTCTCTATGTCTCGCTTTTTTCTTTTTCTTTTCTCAATTTCTACTACCTCTAGTCTCTGCCGCTGAATGTAACTTATTTCTTGGAATACATACATGTAAAACGACACTTTAATATAACTGTTCTGTGCTATTGAATGACTACATTCATGTATATGTAACTTTTGTACTGCCATACACCTTATATTGTTTTTGCATATATGTATTAAAAGAAATAAAATATTGAAATATAAAAAAAATTATCAATTAGGATCAAACTGTCTTCATTGCAGGTAGATACATGGGGAAAATACTAGACTACTATATGATCTAATGTTCTATGCAGAAAAGTATAACATTCCAGAACTATTATTACTCATTGACTTTGAAAAGGCTTTTGATTCAGTTGCCTGGACATTTATTTTTGAAGTTCTCGATTATTTCAACTTTGTGCCTTCTTTTATAGAATGGATAAAAGTTTTGTACACAAACACCGAATCGTGTGTTTCAGTAAATGGTCATCTCTCAGAATGGTTTAGTCTCCAGAGAGGTTGCCGACAAGGCGACCTGTTGTCAACGTATATTTTTATTCTCTGTGCAGAGATACTGGCTGTTCTCATCAGAAATAATCCCAATATAAAAGGTATTAAAGTCGGGTCCACAGAACATTTGATATCACAATATGCAGATGATACATCTTTATTGTTATATGGTTCAGAGAATTCACTTAGAAATTCACTTAGAAATTCCCTTAATGTGTTACAATTTTATGCAGAAATGGCTGGCCTTAATATTAATATGGCTAAAACTAAAGTCATATGGATAGGTTCAATGAAAAAAGTAATACTAAAATATGTGAAGACTATGAATTATCATGGGGTAATGAATTTACAGTGTTGAGCATAACATTTTCTGTTGATCTTAAAACAATGTTAGCCATTAACTACGAAGAAAAAATCTTGGACGTAAAAAAACTATTAATAAATTGGTCTAAAAGAATACTAATACCTATTGGAAAAATTACAGTAATAAATAAACCATCTTATTTAACTTTACCAAATCCGAAGCCAGAGATGATTCAAAAATTAAAGAAACTCTTTGTTAACTTTTTGTGGTATGGAAAACCTGAAAAGGTTAAAAGATCTACTATCTGTCTTAATTACTCACAAGGTGTTCTTCGAATGTTGGATTTGGACATATTCTTTATTTCACTCAAACTAACTTGGATCAGAAGATTACTGTCAGACAAAAAAAATCTCTAAATATATTCAATGAATTGTATGCATGTTTTTTTAAATTCTTTCGTTTTGGTGCTGATTATATATCTAGACATATAAATAAAGTACATAATCCATTCAGGAAAGATATCTTTATCAGCTATAAACTGTTTGCATGTAGGTCAGATCCAAAATCTTGGAGCAAATTTCATTGTATCCCTTTATGGTATAATCCACATATTTAGGTCGGACAAACTTCCATTTTTTTTAAAACATTGGTATTTAGGATGAGTAACTTTCATAAATGACATTATGAACCGTAACGGAAATTTATTGACACTAATAGAATTTAGTCAAAAATTTAACATTCAAACCATTGTTTAGAATATGAAGGAATAGTGACATCAGTCAGAAGTTATCTAAATACATTTAACTTCCCCCATTTCTCGAGCAATAGTCCAACTCCTATAAAACCGCTTCATATAGGAATAATTCTTAAAGATGAAAAAGGATGCAGATCCATTTATGATGCAATGCTATACAATACAACTCAGGGGCGGATCCAGGATTTCAGCTTAGGGGGGGCGTAATATTTTGGTCAATTTTCGGGTCCGTCTCTAGCCTCATAAAACGTTTGCGGTAGTGCATTGTTAGGGTTAAAAAAGCCCGTTTTCAAATAAAAAGATTTAACAATGTGTTAATTAACCCACTCATTAGCCATTATGCGTCGAGCGAGCGAAGCGAGCGAGAACAAATTTTATACTGAAGGCGTGCATCTAAATTGTTTGATATTTTATCTACAGTAACATGGACATACACGTATGAATAAAAAAATTCCGTTTTCAAATAAAAGGATTTAACAATGTGTTAATTAAACCACTCATTAGCCATTACGAATCTAGCGAGCGAAGCGAGCGAGAAATGTTTTTATACTGAGGGCGTGCAACGAAATTGTTTGATATTTTATCTACAATAACATGGACATACATGTATGAATAAAAAAAGTCCGTTTTCAAATAAAAGGATTTAACAATGTGTTAATTAAACCACTCATTAGCCATTATGCGTCGAGCGAGGGAGAACATTTTTATACTGAGGGCGTGCATCGAAATTGTTTGATATATTATCTACAGTAACATGGACATACATGTATGAATAAAAAAGTCCGTTTTCAAATAAAAGGATTTAACAATGTGTTAATTAAACCACTCATTAGCCATTATGCGTCGAGCGAGCGAAGCGAGCGAGAAAAAAAATTATACTGAGGGCGTGCAACGAAATTGTTTGATATTTTATCTACAGTAACATGGACATACATGTATGATCCGGAATTTTTAGGGGGGCGCGCGCCGGGTGCGCACCCCCCTGGATCCGCTAGTGCAACTGCAACAGAGTTAGCAAGAAAATGTATAAATGATTTGCATATTACACAAAATATATACTGGTCTAAATTATTTTACCTACCTTTCAAATCGACAAAAGACTCAAATCTGCAATGGTTGCAATTCAGAATAAATCATAGAATTTTGTGAACAAACTATTTACTTAAAAAAAATGAATATTTCTAATACAGACCTTTGCTCTTTTTGCAATGAAGATATAGAAACAATAACACATCTATTCTATGAATGTAATGAAATAAAAGATTTTTGGCAAACACTTGCAAATTTCTTCCATAATAAATGTAAGGATATTAATACAGTATGGTCGGTAACTGACATCATCTTTGGAAATGATAAGTATGATATTGTTTTAAATAATCTCCTCCTTACTGCCAAAAAATTTATATTCAATCAAAAATTAAAAAACTAATCCTACTTTAACAGTTTTTAAAAGCTATATTCAAATACTGTTTAACGTTGAGAAATGTATAGCCTGCAAAAATATGAAACAAGACATTTTTGAAAAGCAATGGGAAAAATAAATGATTTTATTATAATTTAAAAATATATATATAAATATATCACAAAAAATAAAACCTAATGGACCTGATTTCAAAAAATATCTTAGTTTGGACTTGATGAATCCAACATCTGTTATGTTTATGTATATTAAGATTCCCACTTTGTATATAAGTTCTCCATTAACTCCATTAGTGCACACTATTATTTCTCCCTTTTATAATATCACTTTATATGTTTTTCATTGAGTTTCTATGTTAAACATAAAAAGCTATTCCAACAGGTAACTGTTGTAAAGCTAAACATTAATGCTATTCATGTTATCTCCCATGTATACAGGGCAATATAATATCTCGATTTACCTCCCTTGCTAGACATGACTATGGAAATATACTTTCTGATTCTTATAAAAGTGAACTAGATGTAACATTGATGTGTAATAGAGAAGACATTTGATATTACTCATGGTGTACATTTAACATGGATCATTGACTAGTTTCAAATGAATTCTCATTAAATAAATCTTTATAACATATTGTTGTAAGTCCTCAACTACTCATAGATGATTGGAATTGAAACAAAAGCCCAGTATAAAATACTGAACATACAAAAATCTGATGACAGATCATGTCGGTCATGGAAGAGTAAGTAGTGCTTTTAAATCTTACATTGAATATTATAATAGTTATTAGGCAGGAACAGTTAAACAATGACATGTTAAGATATAAAGGGCTGTATGTCACAAATCCAATCATTACTTGTAACCGTACTAGCTACATGTTAGAAAAACATACTTCTATATATTACATGATCTCATATAATATGTCCAGATTGTACATTTAGAAAAAATATAATAATAACACGATAATATATTCACTAGATGCATGTATATATGTAGAACTCAACAACAACATTGTTAGGAATAGAAAGAAAAAAGTTACAAAAAAATATATATCTGATTTTGAGACCTTTAATCTCACGTTTAAAAATGTCGTAATACCATATTGTGTTTCAAACCTACTGGTCATATAATCAATGGAAATCCTGATAGTATTGCGGGTAAGAGTAGCAGGCAGTTAGTTGCCAAATATCCTAAGTATCGCCTTTCATCAGATATCAATTTTAATGTCTGTCGCAGTGAAATTGCGCATTCATTACAAGATGTATTACTAAGTGGTGTAAACGCGAAAGCGCAGATAAAAAAGCACTAAGTACTTGGATGAGAACATTTTCTGAAATTATCGATTTACGCATAACATTTTACCGGCGAATCTTCCCCTTTTCTACCACGGCAATCATGTTCCAATGTACGTCTTCATACTTAAAGTGTTATAGATCCTTCAGACAAAGTCTCCAACAATATCAGTGTTGTCTGACGGTTGCATTATATAAATACTTTGAATGCAGAGCTAACGAGCATTTCTAATTTTCTTGCTACACTTTTGCTTTTGTTTTTTATATCTCTTTTAACAACATTTAAATGTATCGCTTGCTAGTTTCTCTGGATTTTGACTTTATTGTTAGAGATTTCCTTTTGATGGTATGTACTTTTATTTACACTGTCTTGTCAGCTTGGGCGCTGAAGACAGGATAATAGCAAAGTTGTTTACATATAAAATCGATTTAAGGTAACCAGTAGGCCGTATCGCCTAAATACCGTTCCAAGTCGGTAACCCAGTCTTCACCGCTCTATGTGTTTTCCATTGTCCTGTTCTTGACTATTTAATTTAGTTTGTGATACTAGTACTGTGCGGATTCAGTGCCATTGCGTTTGGGTACTGTGGGTTTTATATGACCGTAATTCTCATTTTAGGTTGTTTTCCTGCGGCCAAATCCTGCAGCAATGATGAGCAATACGACAAATGATGCAGACGACTTCTTAATAGACGAAGAACGTGAGAGGAAACTGACCGAAGGAACACCAACTATAGTATATACTGTCATAATTGCACTATTCGGGATTTTGACTAACCTCTTCACAGTCATATTCTACGGCGTAAAATGCAAGAAAACGCCGAATACGACACTAATTACGGCATTAGCTGGCACAGATTTGTTTGTATCTGCGTGGGTCTTTGCATTTTTATATGAACAGACAGCCTATTATTCCATTGACGGTTTGATTTGCAAGTTTATATTTTTCTTTGTGCACTGGGGTGTGATGCTGTCCATGGCTTTACTGTGGCTCATTGCTATAGACAGATACCGAAAGATGTGCAAACCTTTCGACACACAGTCTACAATAAAGAAAGCGAAAATAACTGTGGTGATTTTTATTTTCATAACAATGGTTGCGTCTCTGCGGGATTTCTTTACATACGATGCTGTCGCGTTGAACATAACGGTTTCAACTAACAAATCGATTACCGGACATTACTGCACTAATTCGAATGCTGCCGATATACAGATATATATCGCGGTATTTCATATAATCGATCTGGTTATAACTGCACTAGTGTTAGCCACTTTTGGTTTCGCATATGGAAGCATTTGGTGGAAACTTCGCAAACACAGAAAACGCATGAAAATTACCACAGAACTCAGCGGCGGCTTACATATTGATAGACGTTTTTCGGTCCATGCGGGCAATGCTGAAAAGTTAATAAGCAAAATGATGTTCGTGGTTTCGGTTGGATTTTTAGTCTGCTTTGCACCATACTATGTAGCAGTCACAATGAAGGTGTTGTCCACAAACAGCGAGTTTGAGATACAGACATGGTTTCAAATTTTGTTTCGGATGCCGGTGTATAACAGTATGATAAACCCGATAATATATTGTGTTTTTAATCCTAGTTACAGACGATTTGTTAAGCGTCTGCTGTTGTTTTGGCGGAAGAAATATAATACGGACGAGAGTCCGAAACAGACAGACGATAATAAGGTACAGACAGACGATAAAAAATGTGCCGGAGGCTGTGCTTATATCAAAGAGCCATCTGTCTTCTGCCTGACAAATCGTCTCTAATACGCGAACTTATATAATTAGGTGAAAGTATGTTATGTGCAGCTGATGTTTCTATGTGCATTTGTATGGTTGCCATTGCTCTCCATACCATTTGTGGTTTTGTTTTGTACCTTGTTTATACTCACTCGTTGTATTCTAAATATATATCCACATGAGTGTGCTGTGCTACAGTAATCATGCCTGCATCAGTTGATGCATATTACATGTATGTTTGAGCGGTTTCTTTAGGGGTGGCCAACCCGACACTCACACACATGAAACGGGATAATAAATAGATTTGTTCATAAGTTGGTGATTGAAATTTTAAAAACACATATTGTCTGGTCTGCGCCAACGCGTTTTCAACTTAATAAGAACCCAGCTGCCAATCATTTATCCAATTCAAGCAATCAAACTAACAACAGTCGAACAGGAAATGTAGCTTTCACAGTCAACCAAAAACATGCATTAAAACAACAACAATTACAATGTTACTAAGCAAGGCATGTGACATCACAAACACAAATGAGTTGACAATAAACCAGGTTCAACGGTGCACCAAACCTCACTCTTACCCTAAAAACGGGATAGTTCTAACAAACAAGTGGGTATTATTAGGTATAATAAATATATGATCATGTATATATGAATATAAAAACCAAAGCCTCAAAGCAAATACTCCAGAGCAAAAAGAGAACAAACAATTAGGGGTACGACAAGACAGGATTTAACAAACATCAAACGCTACCGTTCTTTGAGGATTTAGGTAGACGTCATCATAGGTTCCACAATCTGCCAAGTCATCACACAGTCAACGAGACAAGCATTGTGGCGAACTGTAAATGGTAAATGGTCCTTGCATGCTACATTTCCTGTTCGACTTTTATATCTACTATGGTCAACCAATAAACATACAGTCGTTGCAAAATCCATAACCTCTTTTGAAAAACATTTTAACACGTTTAATATTGTAGAATCAAGGGTCTTTGAAGTGATTATGACCAAGGATCTTACGAAGTTTGTAAGTCAAATCGCCATAGAAGTCAGATTGTGAAAGTCCTCGTCGTAAAAGACTTCTTAAAGTGCTTTTTTATTTTAAAAGTAGATCATTCAGTGTTACAATAATACAATTTTACAAAGGTTTTTCGAAGTATATGATAACGGTTCTTAGTTATACAAATATTACGAATATTAAAGTCAACTCGACTACAAGCTATAGAAAAACCGAACAAGTTGAGAAACATTGTAGTAAGAAGTAGCTCGGGATAATTAACAAAATCAAATTAAAATCATTTCTCTTGTAAATGATTTTACTAATTATTTCTCTATTTTCAATAGAGAGATTTCAAAAAAAAATCTCAAAAAGAAGCGTCAGTATCAGAAATGTTAACTTTATTGAGTTGAATTTCTTTAGGATATTAACCATAGTAGAACATAAAGGATTGCCATTGTCCAATATGTTATCCAGATACCGAGAGGTGTCATTAAAGGTTTCAATTATGTCTGCCTGAGTATCTGGTGAAAGACTCAACATGAACTCTTTTTCATAGCAATAGAAAAACAAATCTGCGACAAGAGGTTCACAGTTTGTAACCAAAGGGACACCAACAATTTGTCTATAAATGGTAGTTCCATACCTGACGAAAATAGTATCTAACAGGACCATGCATACGTCTTGGAAAGTCCACATAGTGTTTGTCTAAACTGCCGTTAGTAGAATCAAGAGGCCCAAGAGGGCATGTGGACTCTCTACTGGCAATATGGCTCTTATAACATCAATGAAGCGAATGACTGCAATTTACGTTTTGTTTTGTTTTTTGAAAGTTTTAGGCAAAATACAGCATTTCCAACTAAATCAAGGGCCATAACTAAAAAGTCTGGTAAAATTTGATAAAGTGAAGGCCCTATCATATTAACGAGGCAAAATATAGCATTTTTAACAAAATCAAGGGCCATAACTCCGTTGTTACTGTCCGATCTGGCTCGTTTTCGAACTTGACCGAGCTTTCGTTTATATTTAGACTCTATTAAAGTTTGGTAAAGATAAAACCAAAAATGAAGGCTCTATCGTCTTAACGAGGCAAAATATAGCATTTTTAACAAAATCAAAAAAGGGCCATAACTCTGCTGTTAGCTGTCCGAACTGGCTGGTTTTCGAAATCGTCAGAGTTTTCATTGATATCAACAATCTGGTAAAGTTTGGTAAATATCAGATGATAAATGAAGGCCCTATCGTATTGAGGCAAACTATAGCATTTTTAACAAAATCAAGGGCCATAACTCCGCTGTTATTGGTCCGATCTGGCTGGTTTTCGAATTTATCCGAGCTTTCATTGATATTAACAATCTGGTACAGTTTGGTAAAGGTCAAATCAATAATGAAGGCCCTATCGTCTTAACAAGGCAAACTATAGAATGTTTAACTAAATCAAGGACCATTACTCCGTTGTTACTGGTCCAATATGGCTGGTTTTCGAACTTGTCCGAGCTTTCATTGGTAATAACAATTTGTTAAAGTTTGGTAAAGAACAAATGAAAGATGAAAGCCCTGTTGTCTTAACGAGGCAAAATATAGCATTTTTAACTACATCAAGGGCTATGACTCCGCTGTTACTGGTCCGATACGGCTGGTTTTCGAACTTGGCCAGTAAGGCTAATAATAAAAAAATATTTTTTTAAACGAAATCAAGGGCAATAACTCCGCTGTTACTGGTCCGATCTGGCTTGTTTTCGAACTTGTCCGAGCTTTCATTGATATTAATAATCTGGTAAAGTTTGGTAAAATGAAGGCCCTATTGTCTTAACGAGGCAAAATATAGCATTTTTAACAAAATCAAGGGCCATAACTCCGCTGTTACTGGTCCGATCTGGATGGTTTTCGAACTTGTTCGAGCTTTCATTGATATTAACAATCTGGTAAAGTTTGTTGTGACCCTGCTAAATTTAAACTTTCATATTGAAATGTATTACTTACTACGCATTATCGGATCGTCTGACACAGCAAAATCCAAAACCGATCTGAAATCATAAACATTTCTCATTCCCGTCATGTGGATCGAACATAATGAAAATATACGCACAGTCAAAGAAATCAACAAAAACCGAATTGCAGAGTTCTATTATTCAAGTGAAATTATAATGCTCTTGGTGTCAGACCGGGCAGAAAGTACTTCCGGGTCGTATGATGCTAAAATAGTTCCATGGAAGAATACAAAGTTTGTAATATGCATCTGGTTTTTTGGTGTTTTTTTTCATAATTTATTATTCATTTCACAGTTAAAAACTTGATGTTAAACATGGTCGTTATATGGGCGCCGTTATATGTAACGAACCTGTGTTAAAGTATTATGTCTGTTGTCATGGATAGCAAGTACCTAAGTATGTTTTTCAGGACTATGTCTTCGGAGAGTATGAGCACAGAGGATAGATAGAGATGCGGCTTTGACATATTCGTACACAGGAAAAATGTTGTGATGTTTGACACATATGTATTCCTTTCTTATGATTTGCATATTAATATAATATGTGCATAATATTATTTACATATGTGCCTCATATGTAAATGATACATATGTGGCACATATGTACCAAATATTTTTTACACATCAAAATAATACACCTGTGACACATATGACCTGTTCACATATGTATTTCATATGAAACTAATATATATTCAATACATATAGTGTTTATATAAATTGTGAAGAATATTGTAGACCACGGTTCTTTTAAGTTAAACGATGTGGTGCTTTTAAATACTTAGAAGTACTTTTAAATATTCGTCTAAACCAACATGTTAAATACTATTTTATTCGTATTCTCAATACATTATCCCTCCAGTGTGATTGTATATTGGCGGCACTTAGCTGACATGGACCCAAGGTAAACAAAAAGTGTATTCGCTTCAGCTGGTGGATAACATATAAGGGAGATGTTGAATCAGGAAATCTAGGGTCTTTTTGAGATTCCTATATAAACCTCGCCTTGAATTTACCAACCTTCTGGAGAATATTCTTCTTTTAGACTTAAGCCCAAGAATGCAACGTGCACCCCGACACCACCCGGCTCTTATGCCTATGTTTTGTCATATAATTTAACGATCAGCGACATAATTATGGTCCCAATTTCAAAACTGTGGGCGAAACAAACATAGATACATATTGGAGCAACATCCGAAATCATTTTGTTTTATGGAAATAATTAATTCAGCTGCCAAAGGCAGCTGACTCTTATATGGCTCTTATATGGCTTTTATATCTGTCTATGGTTAACAGACTGTGACTCATGTAAGTGGCAATAAGCATGCTTTACAACTTGAATTCCTAGAGAACTCGTCTGAAAAACTTGAATGGTAAACACACATAATTGAAATGTAGCATGTAATCATTACTATTATATGTATATTAGCGACGGAACATTCACACGCCTTAATAGCGCAGTTGGTTTCATTATTGCTGATGGTAAGGTAGCAACAGTTCTTTTACATGTTTCACTTTGATAACGCAATCTTATAATTACACATGGTAACAGTGAACAGTTTATATGTGTTGTAATGCACACGCTAACGCATAGGTATCCCTTACATGTGAACAATTGTATTTCTGTGCTGATGTTACAATGTAATTGTAATCAATATGTAAGGCATGTCAAGGTATTTGAACAGAAAGAAGCGTGGTCGCCCACATTGATTTAAAATGCTTGGTAGGAAGAACTGATGGTAAAAATCGGGAAGAATGTAAGAAAAAACGGTCGTGGCGTGTTTATGTCTCCATGACAACATTTATTTTTTCAATATTGTTTTAACACCCGTGACTTGATATATTATTATGTAAACTTCTTGTCTCTCGGCAGCTATTTTACGCTTGCGTAAAACCTTGCTTGTTTTCATATCAAACAACTAAGTGTGATTGTGTATGTGTGTGTATGTGGAGAGAGACCCCAAACTTCAGAGATGACTATAACCGAGAATAAAGTTAGTAATAATGTAAACAGAGAAACTGAATTAACACACTTTGTTTTTGTTTCGATTGTCCGAGAATAGATTGCTCTCAAAGTTAACAGTAAAAGTTGCAGGGCATATAAAACCAATGAATTATGTTGTATAAATACAGTTTAATATACTAAATTAAATATGATTAAAGTTTAAACTCCATTTCTAAACAAAAAGTCGTTTTATTAGATTGAACATGAAAATTGTTAAGTTTGTGCAGCATAAATCATTGTTTGGCTCAATAAATATCAATAAATAACACTACATGTATTTATATATATAGACTTCTTTGCATATGAATATAATGTTATATATACATATGTATTACATATGTATTACATATGTATTCTTTTCATATTTATTGCATACGTGTTCTTTTAATATGAAATACATATGTAGAGTACATATTTGGCACATATGTAAAACATATGAATTTCGTACCTAGATATTTTTCCTGTGTATACTCAGTTGCAAAAGAAAGTGGACACTGAGTTGTAGTGGGATCTTGTAATTATTTTGTGGCGATTTTTATATAATCTTGATCTTGTAGAAGACCTACTGCTTCTTTAATATATTTTTTAATAAACTCTTTTTTTGTCTTTAAACATCTAGTACACATACGACTTCTTGCAAAAGTACCAAGCCCACAAATAACGCATGTTACCACGTTTGATACCTTAATCAAATAAAGATGTAAAATGCAATATTTTGCACCAGGCATGCATTTGGCTTCACACGGTGGTGCTATTCCTGTTGTTAGAAAACTGCATTTATTCATTGCTATTTATTTATTGTAATTGTTTTTTTTTTATTAAATCATTTTTTTCTAAATAAAAATATATAAGAAAAATGAGCAGGAATGAGGAAACTATAAGAAATTTAATAGAGCTATACAAAGACGGTGTAATAGACAAGGAAACATTAACAAATGGAATTAATGCAATAAACCAACCAGAAATAAGTACAACACAACCAGTTCAACCAGCAGAATCCAGCGCGCTGGAAAAAAATAAAAAAGAGACGGCAGGAAAAGATAAAACAACTGAGCCCGCAACCTGCTTTAAAAGTAAAACCTGTTTCAGAACCAATAATAAAAAGCGTTGAGCTCCTGCACCACCGATAAAACAAACAAGTCATACCAAATATGGCTACTTCAACGATTTTGAAATAAATATATCCAAACACAAAGATTTGGATATAAATCTCTTAGAAAGCAAGAATATTATAATAGATCAAATATCCAGAGAATTTTCTTGGGATAAAATCGGAGCTAGTAGCAAATGTGGATTTGATCAAACATGAAACAAGCCCACCAAAAAAAGTAACAAAAAAAGTAACAGCATATCTAAAAAGCAATGAAAATGCTATTTTCACACCAATGGATTTGAGTCAATTATATGATGAAGCATCAGAACTTATTTTGCAGCGTTTGGATGCATTTATTAACACAGCATCAGGGCTAACAGTTGATAAGTGTGTTATGTTATATCTAAATACTGGAAAATACGAACCAATACGAGGATCATCTTACCACTACCTAAAGTAATAGCTGAAAACAAAGCATGCGTAAATGTAATGAATAAAGATGACAGGTGTTTGATGCATGCTATAAAATCAGCTCTGCACCCAATATCTGCACTCATATAAAATAACAAGCTACAACAATACGAGGATCCTAATATGGAAGGAGTGGAGTATCCAGCTCATCTAGATCAAATTGATAAAGTACGTAGAAAAAAATAATAATTTGGCTATAAATGTTTATGGGTGCTTAGTCACTGGAAAGCATAAAGACAAGGTAATATTTTCCCCATACAAACTTTCTAAGCAGCCGGATGAAATGAAAATAATAAATCTTCTTTTGTATTACGACGACAACGTGACAAAATCTCACTACTGCTGGATAATTGTTTTAATGGATTGTTGTATAATATCAAACAAGCACCACGGTCAGACTTATTTCTGTCAGAGATGCATGCATGGGTATCTAGTGAAAAATTACTAGTTGCTCATGATGAAAACTGTAAAGGAATAAATTCTGATTGTCAGGGGATAAATTATGGCAAGCAAGGCTCAAGAGTATTTTTTAAAAATCATACAAACAAGGTCAAAGTACCATATTATATCACCGCAGATATAGAAAGTATTTTGAGACCATGTGACAAGCCCGCATGAGACAAAACTACCATAACACACGAGCATGTTCCATGTGGAGATGCATACCAGGTAATAAGATCTGATAAAAAATCCATGCCACCCGTTGTTTTATATGGTGAAAATGTGATAGAAGAATGTTTCAAAAAACTAAAAGAGGAGCGAGAAATAATAAACTCAAAGTATGAAGACCCACATCCTAAAATAATGACAGATGAAAATTGGCAGATGCTGGAAGATGCTGGTGCTGTGGAAGAAACTTCACAAAAAGGAAAAAATGCAAACCAATTAAATTTGGACTTCATTGCATTTTCACAGGAAAATATATGGGCACTGTGTGTTCGAATTGTTCAAATAAAATAAAACCAAAACCAAAAAGCACACCAATACCAGTTGTAATGCATAATCTAAGAGGATACGATCAAACAAGCCCACAAAATATTTGGAAAAATAACATGCAACGCCGAGTATACAGAAAAGTTCATATCATTCAGCATAGGTCAATTTAAATTCATAGACAGTCTACAATTCTAGTAAAATCAACCCCGAGCGAGAATCTTAAAATTACTAAAAGAGAAAATGGTGTGAAGAATTGGATCCAGATCGGTACAAGACATACAAGTATTGTTACAAAGATGACAGAGACATAATTCAGAGAGAAAATGTTGATAATAACAAACTACAATACCTTTTGGATAACCAAGATAAATTTGAGTTTGGCAGCAGGTTTGTAGATGGTGAAAACAAGATAGAGAAGCCCAAATTATCTAGCAAATCTAAACGCTCACGCAGAGTGTTTAATGCACTACACGCAAAGAAATAATTTCGGAAGATACTTTGCAGATAAAATGGGCTTGCAAGGGATGAGCCGCAAGGTTAGACATACAATTTGCAAAGATAATATGTTTGATATTGACATGAAAAATGCTCACCCGACATTGTTGTCGTGGTATTGCGTTGAAAATCAAATCCCATGCACAGCACTAATGAGTTACATTAACAAACGTGACGAACATGCAGCTTTACTTAATGAAACATCGTAACATTGATCGTGACACTGCTAAAAAAAACATTACTTGCTGCCATCAATGGTAAAAAGTATACTTGCACAAGTCCGACCCACAATGGTTTGTTGACTATTGCAAAGAGATGAAAACTATTATTGAAATGGTTTCAAAACAAAATCCAGGTCTGTATGATCTAGCTAAACAATCAAAAGCAAAAAAGATAGAACAGACAATATCGGAGGATCTGCAATTAACCTACTAATGAGAAAGCTTAAAAACAATGCATTGATGTCTATATATGATTATCACGCAGAACAAAAATTGAAGTTGCTGTATTAGTGTTTGATGGTTTGATGGTATACAAAGGAGATTATGACATACAAAAAATACTTGCCGGGTGCTCTGAAAGAGTAAAAACTGATAATGGATATAATATTGTGTTTGCTGTCAAAGAAATGAATGAAGGATATGACATCAACCCCCCACCAGAACAACAAATAAAAAATCCAGATGTGAGCTTGTTACTCCGAAAAGGAGTATACCCCTATGAGTATTTTGATGACATTGAAAAGTTCAAAGAAACACAACTACCACCCATAAAATGTTATTAAAGTAAACTCACGGGCAAAGGCATCTCAGAAGAAGATTATCAACATGCACAAAAAGTGTGGAAAGAGTTTGATTGCAAGACACTATGGGATTATCATAACTTGTATCTTAAAACAGATGTAACTCTGTTAAGTGATGTATTTGAAAACTTCCGCGAGACTTGTTCAAAAACATATGGACTTGATCCACTTCACTACTACACCGCACCCGGGTTGTCATGGGATGCAATGTTAAAATACACCGGAAAATCACCAGAGTTATTATCAGACCCCGACATGCACTTATTTATAGAGAAAGGTATGCGGGGTGGAATTAGTATGGTATCAAAACGATATGCAAAGGTTAATAATCAATACATTACAGACTACAACAAAACTATGAAAAAAACATTTTTTTATATATGTGGATGCTAATAACTTCTACGGGTTTGCTATGTGCCAGCCACAGCAACTCTGATTTTAAGTGGGTTGAACGTAATGATAATCACAAAATAACGGGGTTTCTTAAACCTCAAGAAGGCAAAGGTCAGATCCTAGAAGTAGATTTGGACATCCCACAATCCTTGCATGATCATTTTAATGACTACCCACTGGCACCAGAGAAAATGGTAATAAAAAAAGAGTGGATGTCTGAATATCAGAATGGCTTCCTTGATAGTGATAGTATTTTTAAATGTGAGAGGCTAGTACCAAATTTGTTTAACAAGACAAAATATATTATTCACCATACGACCTTAAAACTATACTTATCACTTGGATTAAAACTAACCAAGATTCACAGAGTATTGGAATTCACAGAAGATTCTTGGATGAAACCATATATCGAACTGAATACAGAACTTAGAAAAAAAGCTACAACACAGTTTGAAAAAGATTTTTATAAACTTATGAACAACTCTGTCTATGGAAAAACAATGAAGAATCTCCGCAAGCGCGTGGATATAAAAAATAGTTCGAACTACTAAATACAATGCTGAACAAATAAGAAAGTTGATAGCAAGCCCAAAATATGCTGGCAGGGTTGAAATTGCTGATGAGCTATCTGCTGTACATATGCACAAGAGCACACTATTGTTAGATAAACCCATCCACACCGGAATGGCAATGATTGAGTTGTCAAAGAATATAATGTATTAATGTGTATAAAAAGAGATACGGTGACAATTTCAAACTGTTATACATAGGCAGTGGAAACAGAAGATCTCTCTGCTGACATGGCTGAAATGAAAGATGAGTACGACTTAAGTGATTACCCTTAGTCCCATCCACTACATGACAACACAAATAAAAAAGTTATGGGTAAAATGAAGGATGAATGCGCTGGAGTTCCAATCAGGGAATTTATTGGATTAAGACCAAAGATGTATGCAATCCTAAAAGAGGATGAGCATCTCATAAAAAAAGTAAAAGGTGTGACTCGTGCGGTGGTTGGTAGAAATATAACCATAGAAGATTTCCGAGATTCAATGTTCAACAAAAAAATATATAACCATGATATAAATGTGATAAGATCAATGTCACATAATGTGTATAACATGACTATAAATAAAGTGTCACTATCACCAAAGGAAACTAAAAGATATATCCTGCCCGATAGTATCGAAACAGATGCACACGGGTTTTACAAAAACCTGTGAGCAACAAACCCAACAATAACAACCCCGCCCACTATAAATATTAATTCCTTATTCTTTTGATCATCACTGGGCGCATAAAAAACACTGAGTGTCGGCTCAGATTCCATTCTCAACGAATCATTTAATTTGGAGCCTGTGACAAGATAATATTTTCTCATAGCACTCTATGAAAAAAAAAAAGACACCCTGATCTGCACCGGATAGCAAAGGATATATTCTGTCGGATGGTGTTAGTATGGATCCGTGTGGTTATATCTTATCATAAAAACTTCCAAACTACAAAACCCTGCAACTGGCATACCCGGGGTTTGATCAACCTTAACAAGCAAACGGTATCACGACATACGCGTTTGGGTATCAGCAGGAACAATAAGTAGTTCTTCTTTGACAAATCCTCTCTGTGGTGCTGGTGCTTTCAAATAATATACTCTTATACCTTGCGTCACCATATAACTATTAATCTTGTGAATATCTACACTCCACATTGGATCAGTTGCTCTGCGTCTTCCACACTCTTGTTCCCCGGGTTGATATCAATATCTTACACTGGCATTCAGACAGATAGGGTCATCTTTTAATGTTTTTATTTCAACAGGAGGGTTTTTTTTTGTCTCCACATTTATTGCTTTGACAACTTCTGGTAATCTCTTTACCCACTCTCTGTTGCGTTTTTGTGAATCTATTTCCTTAGCATACTGATAACCAAACAATCTTTCAGCTAATGTTATGTTAAATCTTTCCACTATAGCTTGGTCTCTGTGTATCTCTGTTCTGCCTCATCTGATATTTACTTTGTGTTTCGTCATCAACTGCGATACTGCACCAATGAATTCTCTATCTGGATCAACTTGTAATAACTTTGGATATTTCAGATGCCGACTGTATATATTTTCAAATGCTTTGGCAACTTCTTTACTATCCTTGGAAGTCAGTGGCTCTGCTTCTTTGTATCTACTCGCAATATCAACCAAACCACAGTCAATGCATATTTATAAGTCTTGCGTCCACGACCAAAGCCAAAAGTGTCATGCGGCAGGAATAACAAATCAGCTTGATGCACTTCATTTTTAGTGGAAACATCAAACCTGGGTCTAACTATTTTCTTTGGTGTGGATAAATAAATCTGCCACACAGCTTGTTTTTTAAAAATTCTAATGCCTGTCTTTCACTGACACCAGCCTCCTTTGCCAATGTTTTAACTGCTGAGTAACCTCTCCAAAATCATTTTGGGCTGTAATAAATAGTTTCCATTTTTTTTATCGAAGATTAAAATATAAAAAGAAAAAAACTATATCAATTTATACGCCACAAATCCAGTTGCAGCCATGCCCATCACAATAAACATAATCTCTGTTCATAATATTCTGTTGACCGGAGATGGTGTATAGAAATCACTCAACTAAGGCTCTGGTTCCGAAGGCAACTGTTTACCAGTTATATAATAATACTGCTTCATAGCTTGGCTGACATCATCAAATGTCTGCTCTGCATGATGCTCCTTCTGCAGTTGCTTATTAATAAAATCTAATCTCTCTGTTCTTTTTTTATTCCACGCCGCTTGTGCTGCTTCCAATTGTTCTACGGCTTTGGCATGCCTTTGTCTTTCCTCATCTGGATGACTTCCCACAGATAATTTCAACCGCTAAACGCCAATGCGCTTGTTAATGCGCCACCTAACATCATTGCTACATCACTCGCCATTTTTTATATAGTATAATTTTTTTTAATTACTTAATAACATCCGCAGGAATAACACCTTGCTTAATCAACATATCCCTCGTAGCCATTGCTAACAGTATATCTATGGGCAGCATCCCAAAATCACCCATATTAAAATCCACTTTAGGTGCTGGTTTTCTTAGTAGTTTTCTGCCAATCTCAGATTATCCAATAGTTAGAAGTGTTTCCACTCCAGCTTGATACATCATATTTACAATTTGTTTTCGGTCAATATTTGTTGCCATTTTTTTATATGATTATTTTTTTTAAATAAATTATTAAAATTCAAACGGGCCTTTTGGTAGAGTCGCAACAGCTTGTTTATCAACTTGCATAGCAAAACCCGATTTTTTGTTATAGATATACAAACCCAACCCAGCAATGCCTAATAAAACCACACACGGTGGAATATAATTTTTGTATGCATTTATTTTGATTTTCTCTGGTTCCTCTTCGCCTATTGTTATTTTTGTTATTTCATTTGCATCTTGCTTTGCATCTCTTGCATATTGTGCATCTTACTCTACCTGAAGCAAACGTTTTGCCTTCCTTGCCGCTGCTCCCTTCTTCCCAGCCTCTATTCGTTTTGGATTTTTTACTTTTTGTTGTTTAACAGGTTGTGTATCAACAGGTTGTGTATCAACAGGTTGTGTAGCAACTTCACTCTCTTGGTTCTCCATCATTTATATTATCTGTATTTTTATTTTTATTAAAATCAATATGCCTAACAGTTGTCAGCATTGCTGTAAATGGCGCCAAGTACATCCCATATTTGTAATACAACTCACAACAAGCATTTGTCAAAGCATGATTAATAAATGGGTCTTCCTCCAAATCTTCTATCAGTTTTGGTGGATTGATTACATTGAACTATTTTGATACTCCCATCACATACAAGTTAATAATATAATTGCCTAAAGTCTTGGTCATACTTGCCCCAAACCGTGCAGTAAAGTTTGTTAATTTCATCCGGGGACATGCTATCTTTATTCGTGAGTTGTATGTCTCTACCCAAATATTGACGGCTACCACCGCCAGCCACTATGGCTGATAATCTTTCTCTTTTTGTGTCTTGTGACTCTGTGGGTTCCGTGGGTTCCAATATGATATCTTGTAATAGTTCTTCTGCGTTCATTTTTATATTAGTAATTTTACTTTTTATCTTGAAATAAATATAAATTACAAAACAACCGGCTAAGATATTTACCACGCAACTAGTAATTGTTAGTATTGTTAATAGCATTGTTATTAACATTGCTATTTTTTCTATTAACATTATTAATTTGCTGTAAGCATTGCTATTAACATTGCTAATTGGCTATGATGCTATGAGCATTACTATATACTATATTATATTTTCATGTCAGTATTGCTATTAACATTGCTTCTTTGCTGAAACGTTTACCATGTCACGTGACCGTTTATAATATAAACGTTACCATGTCACGTGACCGTTTATAAAATAAACGTTTACCATGTCACATGACCGTTTATAAAATAAGCGTTTACCATGTCACGTGACCGTTTATAAAATAAACGTTTACCATGTCACGTGACCGCAACACATAGAAAAATTATTCAACCCAATAACCAGTTGGTTGGTCAGTCCTCAAAATTAACTTGGAATATTTAGTCTTTGCTAAAGCTTTTCTTATTCTGGTTCTCTCCTCCAGCGTCGGAATAATATCATTCTCTCTCAAACAATTTTCATAACTATCTCTGTCTTTGGTGTAAAACATACACAACCATTTTGCTTGCTCCCTCAAATGTTTCAATACAGAATTATATCTCTGTGTAATGACCCACACTGATTGTTCGGCATGACGACCAAAGAATGTCAACTCTGACAACATATCTTTTTTCTTTGTTAATTCTTTTGTGGCTGAGCAATCATCAACGATGTATAGTGTGGGCTTGCCAGCATATTTATTGAAAAATAAACGCAATAGTTCTTGTAGCATTTCTTTGCTGTTACTAACAGGATTGACAATTATTATTTTTTTATCTCTCGGATGTCTTACATCTCCTATCCAGGGTCTATTTTTTATAAGCCTCGTTCCACTTTATAGTCGGACACAATATAATTATATGTTCAAAAACGCCAAGATACTCTTGTTCAAGTATGTCAAGAACAAACTCTGTCTTACCAAAGCCTGTCTGACCACAGATAATGGCACTGTGTGGATATTTAGGATATTTTTGTTTGCGCAAACTAGTATCGTACTGCTTCGAATCTTCCATCTTTGAAATTGATTCCTGCATCTTGTTTTATATATATAAATATTTAAAGGTTTATCTGCTTCTGCATTTTTATTTATTAGTATCGTTATGCCTTCACCGCCGTTTTCTATTCGTCTTACACTGACGTGTAATGCATTGTCATCGCATGTTCTAAGGTCAAGCCACAAAGCATATGCTTTTGTTAGATAGGTTCGAATAGAAAGATTGGTAAAGCATAAGTCCCTCGCCACTATGTCTGTCTCTTTGTTTCTTTTTGATGTTAAGGCAAAATATTTGTTGATTTCATCCCAATGTTGGTATGCATTCATGCCCTGACTATACAACTGATTTGGTACCTCTATTGTCATTTCAACCTTTTCAATCTTTGGGATGTAATAAAATTCCGTGTCTGTTCTGTCTAGGTCTTAAAATAGCATTAGAATACCTTTCATGATCAGTGCTGGTACATTAATGTTGATATTCCAAAGGGTATCAGATTTGTTTGCTGTTATTTTTCTATGTCGCAAGATACGGTCATACATAAATGATATCTTACCATTGGTTTGTTAATTCAACATGACTAACCATATCAAATTCCAAGCAGATATTCTTTATTACATAATATGCATCAGCATCACTGCTTTTGATAACTTTGTTATAATCGTTAAATGTTAAAATTCATATTCTAACCTATCACCAAGCCCCGCTTGATAAAATGGCATATGACTTTCTAACAGTTCAAAGTCCAGTGGAATACAAAATCTATTTCCATAAGCTGCTGCTACAGTTTCATCCTCAGCGTCTGAGGAAGCATCATCTGCACCAACTCTATGTTTTAGCATGTTTACCCCACCAACACCTTGGTAATACATGTTTAATCGTTCGGTGGGGCCTTTCCATAAATCTCCATAACAATGATATATATCACTGTCGTCTATTGACATGACTTCATTGCCACTTATTCTTATTGTCATTTTCTTCACAATTGCTCTACCCAGATTTTGATAAATAGTAGCGTTGGGGTCTTTGCTGCTTTTAAGTTCTATTTCAAAGGCAAGACGAGCAGTACGTGGAACTATCACATCATTAGTACTTAGATTGGGAAATCTCACAAGCAGTTGCTGGTTTTCGTCTATTGTTGACGGATTATTAGTAATTACCACACTTGTGCGGATGCCCTTGACACCATAAGGCTTTCTTAGTTTTCTATGAGGGTTGAGTTTGTTTCCGTATGCAGACATTGTTTTTATTTGTTAATATATTTTTTAAAATAAATAAAATAAACAATGGCTGAGGCTGGATTTGAGTTTGAAAGAGATGATGTTGGAGATGATGAAGAACCAGAATTTATACAACCTGGCTCAGAATTCCAAAGACAAATTGTAAATGAAAATAACCATATTGATCAGCTTCAAAGGGAAGATAGAACAGAGGGACAGCTTACACGAAAAAGGTTGTTAGTAGATCAGTTATATGCTGAGATTGACGCTGGTGTCAGCGGGATTGATTATAAAGATGATTTCAGAGTGACTGAGGACAAAAACGGTAAAACAATGTTATATGCAGTTCGGTTGGGGACGGATGATGTTCCACTTACCTATTATAGGGGAAATAATCCAAACAAACCAATCATGTTTTATGCGCTGAGCTCTCTAAGTCAAAAACATGGTGTTGACTTCGTCAAAAACACGTTAAACATTTATGATTATGTAAGTCCAACTGTTGCTCGGGGTAGGGCAGAATTAGCAGCCTGGGCAAAAACAAGAGATACCCTCACAAAAGCAGGAGAAAATATACCACTGAAACTTTTTCAACAACTGAAGATGTACAAAATACAGTAGATGCTGTAAATACAATTGAGAGTGATTTAAGTAATATAATAGATTAAACTCATCCTAAAACTGCTGTTCAATCAGAAGATCTAACACTGCGAGAGATACGAGGTTTAGATAAGGTATTGCAAAGCTTCCGTGGAGAACTTACTAATAATCTCTCAAAGCTCACTGAGCTTGACAAAGACCTAACGAAACAAAAACAAAAATTAGAACAAGCTAAGACTGATGATGATGAATTTCAGATAAAGAGAATCAGCGATCGCTTCAAAGACCTTGAAGATGAAAGAAGTGCACGACTTGAAGCAGCGAGTGAAAACAAAGAGGCATTACGCAGTCAAATGAACAGGATAAAATAAACTATAAATAAGGTGTTAAAAGAAGACACAACATTGATTGAGAGAATAAAAACATTATTCAGAGAGCAAGGTAAAACAGTAGTTAGTATTTTCACTGCGTTTGGTATGATTATTGGGGTATTAGTTGAGGCCATTATTCCTACAACGGGTGGAGGGACAACACCACCAAAAGATGGAAGTGGCATCAAAGACTGGATAAAAAAACAATTAAGTAATCATGGTAAGTTGCTCGCTGCACTTGCTGGAAAAGCTGCTGCAGCACTTCCAGGAGTTATTGGTGCAATAGTATCATAGATTTTATCTGCAACATGTCAAGTTATTAATTGGTTTGGTAACAATATATGGGCTTTGCTTGTATTTGTTTCCGGGTTGTTGTATGTTGCAGCCAAAGAGTGGTTCAGAAAATCTCGTAAATGAGTAATGCAGCAAGACCTATTACTATAGTACCAAAAATTATAGATGTTTTGTTAGCTTCGTGTGCAATCGCTATTTTTTTCACCTCTGGTGGATTTGGATACCCCACACTTTTATGTATCAATGATTTATCAAAGTTAGGTGATTTCTTTGTTGTGGTACCTTGAACATGTTGTGTTAGCGGTACTGGTTTTACATTCACACCATTATTCAATCCTAATGCTTGCGCATCAGTTGCTATTGCAATTTTATTATTGTAGTCTTGTATTGTTCCGACTCTCATCTCCATATCACTCAGAGACATGTACAATCCACTCCCATAGACAAAATCTACTTTACTTCTTGCATATTTAAGAGTGTTTTCATATCTTGAAATTTGACTAGAAAAGTCAATGGGGCTGTTTATTGCGTCCTCTATATTTGCCAGAAATTGTTTTTGAGCATCAAATGCCGTTCCAGTTCCAAGTATATCTGTTCTTGTTTGTGATTGTGAGCCAAGGAATGCCCAGCAGTATGTTCTTATGCTGTCATTGATTCTTTCTACTCATGCCCTTGTAAATCCCACAGAATTATCTAGCATAAAAGTAGACCGGCTGTTGTCTGCTTCAGATCCTTGTGCAATGTAATCAATGTGGTATTGTGTGTCACTTTTATAGTCTGTGAAGCTCATCTTTTTTCATCATACACAAAGGTTGCGGGTCTTAATGGTCTGTATCCCACGTGTGTACCGTAGTCATAAATAGTTCCCAAACCATCATTGTTGTTTCTTTTCTGTCTCCAGTCCGAATATAAGTCAACATTGAACTCATTACATATTCTTTCATATGCGTTTCGGTTATATGTGTTATTAAACGCATTCCAATTTGAGTCTT
Source organism: Cyrtodaria siliqua (assembly GCA_037043455.1). NCBI lineage: Eukaryota > Metazoa > Mollusca > Bivalvia > Adapedonta > Hiatellidae > Cyrtodaria > Cyrtodaria siliqua. The sequence continues at coordinate 99,565 of JAWPHD010006042.1, forward strand.
GCGGCATTTCTACACTCATCTCAAATAATATTCTTCTAACTTGGTAATAGACATGAAATCGAAATAACAAACCAACCAGGGCACCAGCTTTCAGATGATTGTTGACATCAATACCACACCCAGTTGTCGCGCACCAAATAGCAATATTCAACTGGTTCTGCCAAAATGACATCCAATTTGTTCTCCAGCGTTGGACTATAGCATCTGATCTGACGTATGGGAGTTTATATTTTTAACTATGTTTTAATTTATTATATTTATCACTTTCTTGCTAAAAGCATTTGAATTATAGTGAGCATCTGAGCTATATTTGAATTCTCTAGTAATCATTTTTAATTGTATTTTTTTACATATATTAAAAAAATGTTTCATACAATTTCAAACATAGACAACTCTATTAATTTACAACAATATATCGATAATAGAGATGGAGCTAAGCGCGTTGGATTAAAGAGTTTTATATACACTATCGGCTGGTATAATATTAATCACGAAGTCATAAAGAGGAAAACACCAGACCATACGTATCATATACCAGATGGATACTATAACTATACAGAGTTGATAGATATATTTGAAGGATTGAATATTACACTAACCGTTGACGCGCAGAATGGTAAAGCATCTTTAGAAACGCCAACAGAGACACGATTATCAAGTGCTCTTTCAGAAATGTTGGGATTCAAGGACAATAAATGGTTGAAAGGTACTGATATTGGAAAACAATCAATTGATTTAGCTCCTTATAAACAGCTATATGTTTATCTGGAACAAGTTAATACGAATAGTAATTATTTTAATGGTGTGCCAAGCACTATTATAGGGGTTATACCTGTGGTAAATAAGCAGTTTGGGGATATTGTATATACACGTTTTTATTCTGAATATCGCTGTCTTTCAAATGGTACAATTTCTGAATTAAAAATAGAAGTCAGAGGCGAGCATGGCAACAAGATAGATAATCACGGTTTGCCTATAGTTGTGTTTTAGAATTTATTAATTTTTTTAAAAAAACAATGAGTATATTTGGAGCAACAAAACCTGAAAAAACAAAAGACTTAGAGACTTTAACCAATCATGTTTTAGATTTACATAGGCGAGTTGTGCCTTTTGTAAACCATTTCAACTAACTAAGAGATAAAGTTGATAATCTTAAATATGGGATTATTACAATATTTGCGGAGGCTAAGGGTCCACTTGTATTAAATAGAGTACTCTCATTTGGTAATGGTGGAACAGAAACAGATGTGGGGTATGTAATGACACGCCGTGGACGGATTATGGGAATAGGTTTAGCAAGTAAACGAATAATTGGTGACTTGTCTGTAGAGGTCTCTGTCAATGGTGTTGAAAAACCAAATTATGATATAACGCTTAACACCACCCCACGCAAACACGATAACTTTGATAGACCTTTATATATTAGTGCTGGTTCTGTCATTAACTTTGTATGCAAGGTTACCAACGCTAACACTGTGAATACGGTGGCATCATTATTAATTGAATTAATTTATTTTTTTCTTATTAAAGAAATGAAGCAACCGACAGCACCAAGTTTATATCCTGAGTTGCCAGTGGAAGGCGGACAGAATTATAGATTACAAAAAAAATTCAGAGATTGAACAGAAGTTAATTACAGAGCGAGATATACGCAAGTCACTTTATAAAAAATATAAACGTGGTATTAATATCACAGATGTAATAGACACTACCTTAATATCTGCAAGTGTTATTATGGCTGGAATTGGATTTATTGTTCCAGTTTGGAAATAGCAGCAATAGTATGTGGGGCTACAGGTGTTTGTATTAACTTTATCAGACTCAAGCTTAATTCAAAAGTTCAAAAACTTTATAAAATAAAAACTTTGGCAGAGTCTAAGTTGAATAGCATAAAAAATTGATATCAAAAGCATTAGGTGATGCACAGATATCTGAGCAAGAGTTTAAGTTGATTTTGGATGAGTTGGATAAATATTATAGTTTGAAACAGGTCACCAAACAAAAGAAAGTTGAAATTAGCGAAATTCAAAAAAAAAGAACTCGTGGCGCAGGGAAGAAAGGAAGCAATGGCAACCTTACAAAAAAGTCTAAAAAGTGGGTGATTTATTGTTTTAGTAATGTGTTTGAGTATGATCCACCACCTTTGTATAGTTCTTAATTCTGGATCTGTATAAGATGTGTTATTGTAAGAAAAAGTATGAAAAATAGTTTATTAAAAAATATATTAAAGAAGCATTAGATCTTCTACAAGATCAAGATTATATAGAAATCGCCAGAAAAAAGTTACAAGATCCCACTACAACATTATAAAACCTATCTATCTCATTCCCAAATCACAACCCCACAACATCATGAAAAAAAAACTATAACCTCTTTTTAGTTGCGATTTGAGAAGTTTTTCAATTTTAGATGAAAATAATACTAGGCCATCGAATTTCAATAGTTAGTAGAAAAAATATATATTTTCTACATGTGTGTGTATTTGGGAGTTTTGAATCACAACTCGAGTGAAACGAGAGTTGTGGCCCAGAACACCCAATATACATATATATAGTTTTTTTACAATTAAATTGACAAATTTCAAAATGAATATGCCATGTTTGGTACCGGTACCAACGTTTTTATCATTCCATTACTAATATCATGTTGTCACTTTTTTTTCTCAATAGGTCGAATGATTAAGGGACTGTCGCTAGATAAAGAGGATAGGGTGTAAAGCAAAATTGTCAAAGTGTCCAGTTTCTTTTGCAACTGAGTATATGTTTATTTCACGATACGCATAGTGTAAATGAATGGCGAGAACTGTTGAATGACAGATTCGGTGTATTTTTCAACAGAGGGCCAAATGTGTGTGATTCACAAATTGACAGTGTATTTTAGTGAATGAATGTTGTGGAACTGGTGGCTGATTTACAAAATAGCATAGATTGCATTTAAAATATTTATTATTTATTTATTTTATTTTTAGACATTATATTTATTTATTTACTTAGACTAATGAATTACATTACATTTAAAAAAAATAATAGTTAAAAGTGAAATACTAGCACCTTTATTTCTGGAAACTTCCAAATGGTAACGTAATGTTTGTGTTCATTTTATATATCGAAACTCTCTCTCTCTCTCTCTCTCTCCACACACACACTTTCTGTATTCATTTATTTATTATCTTTTATATATGGATTAAATTAATAACATTTGATTATTAAAATAGTCACTGTTTCAGTTAAGAACTAGAGCCTTTGTTTCTGGAAACATTCAATATTTGTGACAAATAACATTAAATGGTAACGTAAAGTTCGTGTTTATGTCACGTAACGTAAACTACATTGTCTTTTAGAAATTTGTTTTATTGCATTAGATTTTGTTTTTAACATGTTTGATAAATAATATAAAATATACATACCGTTCTGTTGCATATAAACAAGTTTTGAGTATTACATTTTCAAAACACGATAATGGTAACGTATTTCAAATGGATGTCACGCCCTTATGTCCCCACTCTCATTTGGCAAACATACTTCATTTTGTAGCAAATGTACACCCTTTCAGGAAAACATATCCTTTAAAATTCCCCCAGAGTGGGGATGGCGTCTTTCGGTAACTTACGGTCTAGTTATTATTAAGTGTGTTTATGATTTTTTGATAACGAACAGGAAGTAACGTAAACTACTGTATATTTTCATATTTTAATTATGTTGAAAAGGCTGTATAAATTAAACAATTCATAAATAACATAAATATAGGTAGTATTTGTTGTTCATATGCACATTTTTTACTCATATTTAAATTTATTGAAAGTGTTTTGGAATTGTTATGGTAACGTAATTGTCACGTGTGTTACACACAAACGCCCCAACGCTCAGATGGCAAACATGTCTCATTTTGAAGCTTATTTTATGTTCTTTCAGAAAAGCATACCCTACAAAATTCCTCCTGGGTGGGTAGGGGGGTCTACAGCCAGCTCAAGGACTAATCTGTTTTCTGTTGATTCTCTGGTAGCACGTCTCATGGCTCTCCAAGCAGCAGTGATGGCATGTTTATGTACCTGAAGTGTACAAGGACAAGGCATATTAATTTAAAACAGTGAAACTGGCTGGTTATCAGATCATGTTTATTAAACAACCAATTTATGTCAAATCCAAACCTTTACTGAATCACGATTGCCACCTCAAAAGCATCGACCGAACAAGCTTTCCATGATAACGGCAATTTATTATTGAAGAATAAATTTAATTCTGAATCATAAATCTGACACATGTATGATTTTAACAGTTTGTTTCATCTGATGGCAGCAACTGTTTGTTTCAAAGGACGCATTCCATTACTTTAAGATAGCATAACCAATATATCTAGATCTCTATTAGTTCTTATCACTTAATAAGAAACATAATGAAGGACTGAAATGATGCTACACATGTACATTGATTAGATTGTTGCCATTGACGCAAACTAACTTTGTAATCGTACACCTTCAGAAGGACCTTTTCCAAAGCGCAAGCAGCATTTATTGACGACAGCACGTTGGTTACACATTTTTATTGATTGAGATGTGAACAATTAACTTTTCTATACATGTATATACAATGTATATTCTTCAAACATGCCAGAGATAAACACACGATGCCTTTTTCGCCATTGACGTGTCCACGAAATATTGAAGGTGTCGACAAAATATTTTAATAACTTTGTAATAAGGTGATACATGAAAAACAACACATTCGTCGACAAACAACACTTTCGGTCACCGAATGCACGGAAGGGGATTAATAAATAACAGAGTTTTAGGTAGAAAACAATCCAAATGACCTGCCTCTTTTCATGATTTCCGAGATCCTCCATTTTGTAAGAGACTAACCTTTAGCTCTCGCCTAATATTGAAACTACCACCCCATGAATTATATTACCAATACGTTTAAAGGGACACATGGCAATCTTTATTTTTAAAAACTGACGGCGTCCCGCTAGTTTTTCTGCATAACTTACATTTGTTTAATCATTAATATTAATTATACGAATAGTATTAAGCAAATTGTTTTTGCATATTACTATTTTTGATTTTATTGCACCAATAATATATTAAAACTTATAGCATAATAAGACGAAATAACGAATAGTTAAAATTTGATTTATTTAAATGTAAAAAGGGTAAAAGTAAAAATGATACTGGATATATAAATAGAGACACCCATTTAAAACACTTCAAGATTGCCGCGTGTCCCTTTAAATACATGGAAGCAGGTTTAAAGGGACACATGGCAATCTTTAAGTGTTTATCGAGCATTGAAATAGCGTTTGGATTTATTTATACAACATCATTTTCACTTTAACTGCTACATATTATTAAACACAATTTAGAGTTTTCATGTTTTCTTCTTATTCTAACATAGGTTTAACTATACTATTCGTGCAATATTATCAACAGTTAGTAATATGCAAAGACAATTTGCTTTATACTATCAATAATTAATATTAATGATTGAACAAATGTCAGCTATGAAAAAAATTCTAACAGGACGCCGTAATTAATAAAAAAAATATTGCCGTGTGTCCCTTTAAAGTCAAAATAATACTGGATAATTGTATCAAGGGGCTAATTTACTCCATGAGTGTCGTGTATCCCTTTAATAACATAATTTAATTGTTATTTCAACTGAACATATTTAAATTATACGACTTCTTATAATACCGCTTTTTATCGGTATAATAAAAAACATACAGGCTATAAATAGCAGCATGTATGTGTTATCTTTATACAGGCACATAAATTAAACACTTAAAATTTTCACTTTTCGCAAGCGGGTAGCGTTTTGTGTATACAGATTCATTGTGATCAGAGCTTTTGTGTATACAGATTGTGATCAGGTCACCCTATTTGAGCAACTAATTACAACGGATGTTTAGTGTACACATGTTGGTGTTTCATATGATACCAAATGGGTTTGTGGTTGGATCTTCTAAGAATATAAATCATTAGACGTCACTAGAGTTTATCCGTGTGTTGATAAACCGGGAGGATACATGCTCCGACAAGCCTGAACGTTTATCCTGGTTCGACAAGATAGCATGTTTAGATTTGTCAGTTTTATATTTGATTTTGTGAAAAAACATCGATCATTTTCCAAGTGCTGTGAATATAATAGATAAGTGTTCCACTAGTTTATGGCAAACACTTGCTTCCCGAACATCTGACGAAGAAGTGCGATTGCTTATACAGTACGGGTAAGAAGTGCGATTACTTATACAGTACGGGTAAGAAGTGCGATTATTTATACAGTACGGGTAAGAAGTGCAATTACTTATACAGTACTTATACAGTACGGGTAAGAAGTGCGATTATTTATACAGTACAGGTAAGAAGTGCGATTACTTATACAGTACAGGTAAGAAGTGCGATTACTTATACAGTACAGGTAAGAAGTGCGATAACTTATACAGTGCGATTACTTATACAGTACAGGTAAGAAGTGCGATTACTTATACAGTACAGGTAAGAAGTGAGATTACTTATACAGTACAGGTGAGAAGTGCCATTACTTATACAGTACAGGTAAGAAGTGCGATTACTTATACAGTACAGGTAAGAAGTGCGATTACTTATACAGTACAGGTAAGAAGTGCGATTACTTATACAGTACAGGTAAGAAGTGCGATTATTTATACAGTACAGGTAAGAAGTGCGATTACTTATACAGTACAGGTAAGAAGTGCGATTACTTATACAGTACAGGTAAGTTATACAGTACAGGTAAGAAGTGCGATTACTTATACAGTACAGGTAAGAAGTGCGATTACTTATACAGTACAGGTAAGAAGTGCGATTACTTATACAGTACAGGTAAGAAGTGCGATTACTTATACAGTACAGGTAAGAAGTGCGATTATTTATACAGTACAGGTAAGAAGTGCGATTACTTATACAGTACAGGTAAGAAGTGCGATTACTTATACAGTACAGGTAAGTTATACAGTACAGGTAAGAAGTGCGATTACTTATACAGTACAGGTAAGAAGTGCGATTACTTATACAGTACAGGTAAGAAGTGCGATTACTTATACAGTACAGGTAAGAAGTGTGATTACTTATACAGTACAGGTAAGAAGTGCGATTACTTATACGGTACAGGTAAGAAGTGCGATTACTTATACAGTACAGGTAAGAAGTGCGATTACTTATACAGTACAGGTAAGAAGTGCGATTACTTATACAGTACAGGTAAGAAGTGTGATTACTTATACAGTACAGGTAAGAAGTGCGTTTACTTATACAGTACAGGTAAGAAGTGCGATTACTTATACAGTACAGGTAAGAAGTGCGATCACTTATACAGTACAGGAAAGAAGTGCGATTACTTATACAGTACAGGTAAGAAGTGCGATTACTTATACAGTACAGGTAAGAAGTGCGATTACTTATACAGTACAGGTAAGAAGTGCGATTATTTATACAGTACAGGTAAGAAGTGCGATTACTTGAAGTGCGATTACTTATACAGTACAGGTAAGAAGTGCGATTATTTATACAGTACAGGTAAGAAGGGCGATTACTTATACAGTACAGGTAAGAAGTGCGATTACTTATACAGTACAGGTAAGTTATACAGTACAGGTAAGAAGTGCGATTACTTATACAGTACAGGTAAGAAGTGCGATTACTTATACAGTACAGGTAAGAAGTGCGATTACTTATACAGTACAGGTAAGAAGTGTGATTACTTATACAGTACAGGTAAGAAGTGCGATTACTTATACAGTACAGCTAAGAAGTGCGATTACTTATACAGTACAGGTAAGAAGTGTGATTACTTATACAGTACAGGTAAGTTGTTTTTGTGCTTCCTTAGTGAGATGTGAAATTGAAACGATTTTCTGCAGTATTCATACCATTGGGGGGTGGGGCAAATAAATATAGTTATTCACGCTCAATTACACCAAAACTACAACGTTATATAGGGGAAAAAATACTTTTTGAGCACTAACCATTTTTTTCTTCAAATTACTTTGGGTTGGAGGGGGCAAAGCATACTCTCCCCTTCCCTAACACACACACACTCTGAGCATTGGGGGGGTGTGGTGGGGGGGGGGACGGGGTCCACCGGCTCCAACGCCTATGATTTTATGGAGAGTGTATGCTCATATCCGTGCGCCTCCCCTTTAAAAATTCACTCGAAGTTAGAATTAGTGCCATATGCTGTCTAGATGGAACCGTGGTGACCCAATGGATAGCTCAGCCCGTTCCACTCTGAATCCGCAGGTCAGGGGTTCAAATAAAAATAAATTCAAAATAAAAATAAATTACTAAGCAAACATGACAACTACATAAATCATTCAGATCAGTTATCAAATGCCATATCTGATAATGACAAGCTATATAAATGGGTTAAACCATAGTTAGGTTACTATGTTAATAAGAATGTAAGATGTACTAATGTAAAATGAATAATTTCACCATTGTAAAGAAGACAGAAAGGATTTACACGCAAGGTTTACTATTCACCCTTTTGCCATTATCAAATCTCGCTCTCGTTTTTCGCGAGATTTCGAGTTCGGGTGTCTCAACACTAACTCTGTACACATTTTAGAACGTATCATGCTAAATATCGTGCGAGTGCTGTTTCTAGGTGTTATATAAACTGTCAGATTATTGACCTTTTCTGGGTAAAATGGCTTTTTTATTGCCATTTTGTAGCATGGTCGGTGACATTTACTTTTATGAATGCAGAGCATCAAATTGTTTAATTTAGGGTAACTAAAGGGGCGTGGCTATACTGTACTACAACTACCGGATATTGGAATTTAGAGTACGGTCACTATGACGTTACAGTGTTACTAAGTACACCATGCTACAAAAAAGATAGAGTCTGTCTCAGCTCGTTGGTTATTAAACACGCCCATCTCTGTGTTTAAATACGCCAACTCGCTGAAACCAGACTCTATCTATTACATAATGATACCTTGAAACTGAAAGTAGATAGATGTGCGTTACTTCGATAGCATACTCCTCGCGTTTCGTAAATTATTTAAAGTAATAAGCTTTACTTCTTACACTTAAATAAGTAAGTCCCTGCATTTTAATCACATTTAACAAGTTATATATATAACTTTCTTGTAAACAGGAACGATTCATATTAATCTTTTCTACCAGTAGTTTGAGAGTCCAATACTGTACATGCGGTGTTTTAAATTCACCACTTAAACAAAAGTATATAAATTCTCCTTTAAATAATGTTCATAAAAGTATACTGCACAAACGAATATGTATTGCAAAAAGTCATTTACTGTTGGTAATTGTTACGACAATTATTATGTAAAACACAGACATATTAAAAAATATGCCAAAAACAATTAATTGAACAGTTGCTAATGTTGAGTTTATGGCAGGTTGTTTATTGCAATCAAAAGATAAAGGGTTTCTCCAATAGTAATAATGCGGTACCCCGTGGCTAATTGGCTGTCCAAAGGAGGATGTTTGTTTAGGATTATGATATTTGAGTAACGCTTATCTACCTACTTTCGGTTTCAAGGTATCATTATAATGGCAATAAAAAAGCCATTTTACCCAGAAAAGGTCAATATTCTGACAGTTTATATTACTAACACAACTAGAAACAGCACTCGCATGATATTTTTGCATGATACGTTCTAAAATGTATCTAAAATGAATAAACACTGTATACTCACTATACAGAGTTAGTGTTGACATGGATATATATGGGGTTATTGTCGGATTCGAAATAACAAATACATACCTGTATTTTGTCGGTAAATAGAATACAGTTAGGAGTTCGGATGCGTAGTAATTAAATCACTCGTGCGTTACAAAGATGATCATGTTTATATGAATATAAGAAAACAAAAATCTCGAAAGTACTCAGTGGCTTGTCAGAAGCCAGGGTTACAAGAGAATAAATTTAGGGCGCAGCTAGCCTAGGCAACACTGAAGACAACCATCAAACGTAAATGTCAGGATTTAGGTAGATGTCATCATAGTGCCCACAATCCGCCCAAATTTCCCTTTTCATACTCTTTCTATTTATGTGAATCTGACCGCTAATAAACGTTTGATCGGGTCTTCATGAAACTTCACAGACCTCTACAGTGAATGTGTTTTAAGTTGGTCACAAATCACATAAAACTTCCCGAACTATTCGTCTAGAATGACGAGGAATTAAAATGTGTCCGAAAGTGTAGTGCTTGTCAATGACATTGCTTTGAAATAGTAATAAGAATTCGTAAATACAAAAAGTGTGTCCCTTTAAACATACCATTTCATTTCAGTTTATATTTTGCGGATAGGAAATATACTGACAAGAAAAAGAAACTGAAAGATATAATCAAAAAAATGCCTATACTACACTATTATATACACCTAATTCCAAGTATTATTCCAGATATAGCTTTGTACAAAAAGGGGCTACAACTAATTACAGAAAGGACAACTCTGTCATGTAGCAGAATTTTGTTTCACGAAATTCATAAATGATGAAGTTTCGCTTGAAAAAGTCAAGCCATTTCAGTAGTGTGTTTAATGTTAATAGACTGCAACGTGTTTAATGTTGAGACTGCAACGTTTAAGGCCTAAATTAGCCTAATCTAATGCGCATTCTGTCGATGGTTAACCATTCGTGTGTTCGGTGCTGTTTAAACGTTCTTTCCGAAACGACAGACCATTCGATTAGCAGTAGGATATTAAACATACAATATACAGCGGAAATAAACATTATGCGTTTCTTTTCAGTATATAATACAACTGTAACTTTGTTCAAAGTACAGTGCTAAATTTGATACAAAAGAGGATTTTAGGATGTTAAAACTAATTTGCAATGAAGAGAATCTTATAGCAACCATTTATTTTATTTTTTTCAAATTCACACATATATATATACTTCAAAAGTACCCACCTAAGAAAATGTCAATAATATTCTCATTGTTTCTGTATTTCGTGTATTTCACGCTTGATTGGAGTACGGTTGAAATACACAATTCCTAACTTTCACATCCGGTCAACTTCCGGTAGGCTGAGATAGTCAGTAGGTGAAAATTAAGGGTTTACTCGGACTTTATCCTCAATCTCTATATGAAAAATGAAAATATTAGACCATGATTTCAATTAAATGTATCCATATTGGTATTTTAAATCAAGCAACACCAAAAGAAGATACATAGATGTACACAAAAAATAAAGCTTTAAGTATAATTATCACTACAAACTAGATTTATAAAGGACTAAAGTCAGTTGAGCACCAAGGATAAACACCGAGTTTACCCCCTACCAGAATGTGGAGGTGTTGCATTTTATTGATCACTGATTGGTCAAATTATTTTGATGATGTCATGTGAAAGTTATGAATAACGAGTTTAAATCGAGTGCTCTGATTGCAGGAACACATTTTAAAGCTTTGAAGTCGATATGTTTTATTAGAGTTTGTTTTATTATATACATACATCTGGGCACTTAGGAATTTTGTTATGCAATATTATATCTGTAGGCATTCATGAGTTCACAAATATCAATGAATACAGAATTACATGCATATGATATACAGTTCCGGTAATTGACAAACAAGAAATACAAACGAAGGCAATTATGAATTTTGATCCGTGTATACAGGATTAGTTTCACGAATAGTATACATCGCAAAAACGCCGATGCAATGTTTAGCTAGCACAGAAAGGAGCCAACCGAAACAATGCACTCCAGGCATAAATATGAAGCCATACATAAACATGATAAAGCAAACATTAGTTATTGGGTAAATTTCACACGACAAGAGCCCAGTTACGAATTCACTGTTAAATCAAGTAATCTGTTATTAATGTGAAATTAAATCTTCAATTTAAATTAATATAATACATTTTCTTTATTTCGCTCTTCGGGGCATAGCATTTTGTTAGATAATGGGACCATACGCCGCTGGACATGTAGCTGGATATGTAATATAGCATGTCCACCGCCATATGCATGCCATCTTCGGGATGGTTAAAATTCTATACTTTTGAGTTTATGAATATTGAGTTCTGCTCAACTCGGGGCTATGGGGCGTGAACGGTAGCAATCATATTTCACTATCGTTCATGAACAGCCTCAATCAAACCGAGACTGCAATATTTCGTATTTATCATGTTCGGTCGTTTCCAAAGGTCCACTCTCATACACTTTTGTATTGCCTATTAATCCGCCTTGTTTGTTAGAAAATATCACATTCATGTACACCGTCCCTTTTTATTGGTATGACAATAGAGTAAGAGTGAGCTTTTGTGCACCCTATAACCTGGTTTAAACCTCTGGCGACTCTTTTTGCCACTGACCGTTCAAAGGCGGTAGCCCTATTGTCAACCATTTTATGTTTGTGATGTCATATCTTGCTGTAATTGTTGTTTGTTTCTGTGCGTGCTTTTGGTTGACTGGTCTTTGAGTGTTACATTTCCTGTTCGACTTTTATATCTACTTTCTTTATTAGATACGGTAAATCAGTTTACCGCCAGGTTGTGTTTTCCTATGGGTACTAACTGTGCATCAATAGTCGCAAACTTGGTTTTTACTGTTATAAAACTGATTTTATGTTGAGTCACCAGCCAGCCAGGGAGACATCATTGATGCGTTTAATAACACATCTCGGTATCTAGATGATATTCTCAATATTGATAATCCGTTCTTTGCTCATATGGTCAAATATTTATCCACCGGAGCTCACGGTGAATAAAGCTAACAATTCCGATACTATAGATTCATTCCTCGATCGTTATCTCTCGATTTCAAATGATGACGTAAATACCTAAATATCTGATAAAAGAGACACATTTAACGTTGCCATCGTTAATTATCCACACTTAGATGAGAATGTTCCTCGTGCTACATCATACTGGGTTTATATCTCTCAGCTCATTCGTTTTGCTAGAGCTGGTAACGATGTGTGGACTTTAATAATCGGAATCAACTTATTAGGACGGTACCTAGCGTCTGATGATTGTCTTTAATCTTATATTGTCGTACCCTTAACGGTTTGATCTCTTGTTGCTCTTAAAAACGATGACAGGTTCCTCACTTGGTTAACAGCCAATTTTCATTTGTATACAAAATCTTTATCGATGATATAAAATTTTCTCCGAATTTAAAAAAAGTAAGTACTTTAAATATTAAGGCCCATGATAGAGAATCAAAAGCTTTTTTCAAAATTAATCAAGAGAAATAAACCTGACAGATTATTTTCTTCTGCGTATTGCATAACATCCTATATAAGTCTAGTATTTTCTCCTAATTATCTTCCAAAGATAAAACCAGATTGATCTTTATGTATCAGCTTAATAAATGTTGATTTAATTCTATTTGCAATAGAGCCTAAGGCAATTTTATATGTACAATTTAGGAGGGAGATTGGTCTAAAAAAAATCGATGCAGTCTCGATTTGTTTTCCTTAGATATAACAGTTATTATTCCTTCTATTTGAGTTATTGATAGTTCTCCCTTAGTGAACCTATAATCTAAAGATCTTAATTAATACAAAATGCCCTATATCATGTTGCCAAAATACTTTAAAAACATCTGCACCAAATCCATATGACCCTGGGCTACGGTTATTTTTCTTTTTTTAAGTGTTTCCGGGGCTTCTTCAAAATATATATGGCCTTCAAGATTAACTGATTCGCTGTTTTTAAGTTTAGGTATATCAAAGTATTTCAAGTCAGTTTCTAAGTTAATAATTTCTAGTTCATTGTCTTTGCTAGTATAAAGTTGTTCATAGAATTTCTTAGTCTCATTTAAAATTTCATGTTAATCTGATATGATTTCTCCATTTTGTTTTTCTATTTCTTCGAAGAGTAGTTATGAGATTCTAAATTGCAAAAATATGAGATTGCTTTTTCGTCATTCTCAATTATATTTGTTCTTGATCTAATTAGGTCGTCGTTCATTTTTTGTTTTCTTAATATTCTTAATTAATTTTTGTATGTTGCTAAGGTTTCTAAGTTATTTAAAGACAAGTTATTTTCTAAAGTTTCTATTTCAGCAATCAATTCATTTTTCCTTTTATCTGTAATTTTCTTCTTATAACTAGAATAAGATGTAGATTTACCACGTTATTCCATGAATAGTGTTTCGAGAAACAATTGGTCATTTATTGAATATTGTATTTCATTATCGGGGATATTACATATGTTTTCTATGTTATAAACTGGAACAGCATACTGTGTTTTAATGTCATTAATTTTTCTATTTATTGTGTTTAAGTATTCAATATCACTAAGAAGAGAGTTGTTATGTTTCCAAAGGGGTTTACCACGTATAAATTGATTACAATTCAATTTTAGAACTACCATGGAATGATAAGATCGGTAACCAGGTTCAATGGTACACTTTTCTATTGAAGAAAACATATTTTCAGAAATAAGGAAGTAGTCGAGTCTAGCTTGTTTTAATGGAGTTCTTCGTCTCCAGATATACCGTTTTAAATGGGGATGTAATTCTCTAAAAGGATCAATTAGATTAGAATCACATTTAATGTATAAAACTCGTTCTCGTGCCTTATTTTTATTTATGCTTTTGCAATTAGAATAATCAAGTATTGGATCTTGAACAATATTAAAGTCTCCATACATTATTAGAGTGCTGTTTTTCAATTGTTCATACTTTTATGAATACTGTCGTAAAAATTGGGATAGTCATTGTTTGGGCCGTATAAAGTGATGAGTGTGAATCTGTTATTGTCAACTGTTAACTCAGCCATGAGAAAGTTACCTTCGTTGTCTGATATGTGAGAATGTACTTTATAATCTAAGTGTTTGTTGAAAAGTATTGCAACACCTCTTGCATTCGAGGTTCCTGAATTAAAAATACAATCATTTCCCCCACTATGTGCGAATAAAATGTTCAGTTGCTGCAGTAGAGTGAATGTCCTGAAGGCAATAAATGTGATTTTTTTTTACTTTTTAGGTAGTTAAATCCATCAATACGTTTTTCTGCTGCAACAATACCCTGACAATTAACAGACAGTTAAATACTAGTCATAAGTGTTGATAAAAAAAGATGGGGACTATAGTGAGACAGCAATCAGCAGTTATTAGAAATAAAAATGTAGAATTAACAAAACATTCTGCATTTTGTGAATTTACCTTAAAAACATACTTCTGACATAAACCTAAACATATTTTGTCATTGTATTCTTCATAATGATGGGAATGGTAAACTAATAATAAATATTAAGTATAATATATATGAATTAAGTACTTTTGAAGCTTGTCATGCAAGATAGTATATCTCAAGAAGCCACACATATAAGTATATGTCTCTAAATAGTATTGCATTTAAGTATCGCCATAAGCATAAACAGTAGATATAATTATATTACCCTAGAAAGTAGCGCTATCGTGTAAAGTGTATACCAGCTCAGATCATAATACTCAGTATCTAAGCAAAGTATATCTCAAAGAAGCCCCAAGTATTATTTACATTTCGTACTCAAAGTTATATCGCGGAAACGATATCCTATTGGAAAATAACAACACCAACCTAAAAAAAATTCTGCGATTAAGAGTAT
This sequence comes from Cyrtodaria siliqua, assembly GCA_037043455.1. Classification (NCBI taxonomy): domain Eukaryota; kingdom Metazoa; phylum Mollusca; class Bivalvia; order Adapedonta; family Hiatellidae; genus Cyrtodaria; species Cyrtodaria siliqua. The sequence continues at coordinate 115,098 of JAWPHD010006042.1, forward strand.
CACAGACTATATTTGATGGAGATGTGATCTACAAACTTTGGAAGTTAAAGGAGTATGACGGGTTTCCTGACCACTAACAAACTATTCAGGAAACTAGTCAGAAAATGATACGAACCTTTTTATTGCAACGCACTCATTGACCCCTCTACAGTCAGTCGCTACGTTTCACTTTTCTCGTGTGCGATGACTGGTCAATTTTGTGGGATTCTCAGGTTTTTAAATCGTACCCTAGATTGGTTTTCGTTTTTGCTGCAACTCCTGTGATTGTTCAGTACAATTCTGGATACATCCGAGTTTTTTTTCCTTCTAATTATGTATTTTTTTATATCTCTTTTAACAACATTTAACTGTTTCTCTGGATTTTGACTTTATTGTTAGAGATTTCCTTTTGATGGTATGTACTTTAATTTACACTGTCTTGTCATCTTGGGCGCTGAAGACGGGATAATAGCAAAGTTGTGTACATAAAATCGATTTAAGGTAACTAGTAGGCCGTATCGCCTACTGACCGTTACAAGCCTGTCTTCACCGCTCTTTGTGGTGTGCATTGCCCTGTTCGTTGACTATTTACTTTAGTTTGTGATACTAACAGTGCGGATACAGTGCCATTGCGTTTGGGTACTGTGGTTTTTATGTGACCATATTTCTCATTTTAGGTTGTTTTCCTGCGGCCAAATCCTGCAGCAATGATGAGCAATACGACATATGATGCAGACGACTTCTTAATAGACGAAGCACGTGAAAGGAAACTGACCGAAAGAACACCAACTATAGTATATACTGTCATAATTGCACTATTCGGGATTTTGACTAACCTCTTTACAGTCATATTCTACGGCGTAAAATGCAAGAAAACGCCGAATACGACACTAATTACGGCATTAGCTGTCACAGATTTGTGTGTATCTGCGTGGGTCTTTGCATTTGTATATGAACAGACAGGCTATTATTCTATTGGCGGTTTGAGTTGCAAGTTTATATTTTTCTTTGTGCACTGGGGTGTGATGCTGTCCATGGCTTTACTGTGGCTCATTGCTATAGACAGATACCGAAAGATGTGTAAACCTTTCGACACACAGTCTACAATAAAGAAAGCGAAAATAACTGTGGTGGTTTTTATTTTCATTACAATGGTTGCGTCTGTGCGGGATTTCTTTACATACGATGCTGTCGCGTTGAACATAACGGTTTCAACTAACAAATCGATTACTGGACATTACTGCACGAATTCGAATGCTGCCAATATACAGATATATATCGCAATATTTCATATGATCGATCTGGTTATAACTGCACTAGTGTTAGCCACTTTTGGTTTCGCATATGGAAGCATTTGGTGGAAACTTCGCACACACAGAAAACGCATGCAAGTTACCACACAACTATGCGGCGGCTTACATATTGAAAGACGTTTTTCAGTCCAGGCTAACAATGCTGAACAGTTAATCAGCAAAATGATGTTTGTGGTTTCGGTTGGATTTTTGGTCTGCTTTACACCATACTATGTAGCAGTCACAATGAAAGTGTTGTCCTCAAACAGCGAGTTCGAGATACAAACATGGTTTCAAATTTTGTTTCGGATGCCGGTATATAACAGTATGATCAACCCGATAATATATTGTGTTTTTAATCCTAGTTACAGACGATTTGTTAAGAGTCTGCTGTTGTTTTGGCGGAAAAAAGATAATACGGACGATAGTCAGATACAGACAGACGATAATAAGGTACAGACGGACAATAAAAAGGTACAAGCGAGTGTGCTCTCATCAAACGCAACATTGTACAGACGAGAGTCATCTGTCTTATGTCTAACACATCTCTAACACGCGAACTTATATAATTATAATAGGTGAAAGTCTGCTATGTGCAGCTGATGTGTATATGTTCATTTGTATGGTTGTCATTGCTCTTCATACCGTTTGTGGTTTTGTTTGTTTTGTGCTTTGTTTATACTCAATCGTTGTATTCTAAATATGAATCGATATGAGTGTGCTGTACTACAGTAACCATGCCTTCATCATTTGATGCATATTACATGTATGTTTGAGCAGTTCGTTTAGGGATGGCCAACCCGACACTCTCACACACATGAAACGGAGTGAATAAAAAGATTTGTTAATAAGTTTGTGATTTAAATATTAAAAACATACATTGTCTGGTCTGCGAAATCGCGTTTTCAACTTAACATGACACCAGTTGTCAATCATTTATCCATTTCAACCAATCAAACAAATAAAAGTCGAACAGGAAATGTAGCTTTCACAGTGAACCAAAAACATGCATTAAAACAACAACAATTAAAATGTTACTAAGCAAGGCATGTGACATCACAAACACAAATGGGTTGACAATAAACCAGGTCCAAGATTGCACCAAACCTCACTCTTATCCTATTGTCATCCCACGAAAACGGGATAGTTCTAACAAACAAGTCGGCATTATTAGGCAATCTAAATATATGATCATATATATATGAATATAAAAACCAAAGCCTCAAAGCAAATACTCAATGACTCGGCAGTAGCCAGAGCAAAAAGAGAATAAACCATTAAGCGTATGACAAGTTTTAAGACAAACATCAAACGATACCGTCCTTTGAGGATTTAGGTAGACGTCATCATAGGTCATCACACAGTCAAAGAGACAAGCATAGTGGCGAACTGTAAAGGTCGTTGAATGCTAATTTCCTGTTCGACTTTTATATCTACTGTAAATGGGTCAACCAATAAACATGCAGTCATTGCAAAATGATAGGGTCATAACCTCTTTGAGAAACATTTAAACAAGTTAAAGATTGTATTAAAGTGATTATGACCAAGGATCATTTAAGTGATTATGACCAAAGATCTTACGAAGTTTGTAAATCAAACCGCCATAGAAGTCAGACTGTGACAGTCCTTGTCGCAGAAGAGTTCTTAAAGTGCTTTTATATTTTAAGGTATATCAATCAGTGTTAATACAATTTTGCAAAGGTTTTTCGAAGTTAATGGTAACGGTAGCCCTGATGAAGTAGCTTCTTAGTTATACAAATATTACGAATATTAAAGTCCTCAACTCGACTACAAGCTCTAGAAAAACGAATAAGTTGAGAAACATTGTCTCCATAAGAAGTAGCTCGGGGATAATTAACAAAACCAAAATTAAAATCATCTCTCTCGTAATAGATTTTACTAGTTATATCTTTATTTTCAATAGAGAGATGTAAAAAATCTAAAAGAGAAGCGACAGTATCAGAAATGTTAACTTTGTTGAGTTGAAGTTCTTTAGGTTTTTAACCATAGTAGAACATAAATGATTGCCATTGTCCAGTATGTCATCCAGATACCGAGAGGTGTCATTAAAGGTTTCAATTACGTCTGCCTGAGTATCTGGTGAAATACTCAACATGAACTCTTTTTCATAGCCATACAAAAGCAAATCTGCGACAAGAGGTTCACAGTTTGTACCCAAAGGGACACTAACAATTTGTCTATAAATGGTAGTTAGTAGAAACAAGAGGTCCAAGAGGGCCTGTGGACTCTCTACTGACAACATGGCTCTTATAACATCAATGAAGTGAATGACTGCAATGTACGTGTTTTTTTAACGTTTTAGGCAAAATACAGCATTTTTAATGGGCCATAACTAAAAAATCTGGTAAAATCTGATAAAGATTAGATGAAAAATGAAGGCCCTATCGTATTAACGAGACAAAATATAGCATTTTTAACAAAATCAAGGGCCATAACTCCGTTGTTACTGGTCCGATCTGGTCGGTTTTCGCACTTGACCGAGCTTTCATTGTTATTAACAATCTGTTAAAGTTTGATAAAGATAAAACGAAAAATGTAGGCCCTATCGTCTTAACGAGGCAAACTATAGCATTTTTAACAAAATCAAGGGCCATAACTCCGCTGTTATTAGTCCGATCTTGCTTGTTTTCGAACTTGTCCAAGCTTTCATTGATATTAACAATCTGGTACAGTTTGGTAAAGATCGGATAAAAAATGAAGGCCCTATCGTCTTAAAAATGCAAACTATAGCAGTTTTAACTAAATCAAGGACCATAACTCCGTTGTTACTGATCCGATATGGCTGGTTTTCGAACTTGTCCGAGATTTCATTGGTGTTAACAATCTGTTAAAGTTTGGTAAAGGTCAGATGAAAAATGAAAGCCCTATTGTCTTAAAGAGGCAAAATATAGCATTTTTAACTACATCAAGGGCTTTAACTCCTCTGTTACTGGTCCGATCTGGCTGGTTTTCGAACTTGGCCAGTAGAGCTAATAATAAAAAAACAGATTTAAAAAAAAAAAAAAAAATAATAATAATAAAAAATAAAGAAAAAAATAAAAAATTAAGAAAAATAAATGAAAATAAAAATGAAAAAACAAAGTAAAAAAATTTGGTAAGAGGAGTCTCCTTAGTTTCTAATGAATGTTCATGGGGGAATTTCTTATAAAACAGAAATCTAAGAGATTAAAAGCCATGTACAGGCTAGACAATAAAAAGAAATCCACAAATGTGGTGTTTTTGACTTAGTATGACATAATAGTTAATTTTGGTGTAAATAAACTTTTTGTACTGTGACCGGTATAGAGGCTGTAAACAGAAACTAGTAACTGGTGGCTCTGTTGTAAATGGTAGCTTTATTTTATCATTTCCTGCCTTTCTTCATTCGACATAAGATTACGGAAAAAAAAGCCGGAAAAGGTATGTAGAAATAGTATTTTTATGACAATTTGGAGTGTTTGTCATTCAATTATGAATGCGTTATATCTCAAATAAGGGACAGGTATATGATGCCGTGTGTCTATAAATGTCATGTTTACCTTTTTTTGAGTGCAGAGTGGGTGGGGTAAAATAATTGTATTTGTAGGCAGAGAAACTGATTTTGTTGCTTTCTAGCATGTTTTTGCTACATTTTGAGAGGAAATTATATGGTCTTTCAGGAACAGGGCATGTTTGTTAGTTTTGAAAAATAGAATGCAAGTTATTTAACGTAATTAGTGTACATGTCTGAAAATAGTCTGAATTTCAAAGAAAACTGTAGATTCCGACCTAAAGTTTTGTAAAGATCTGATGAAAAATGAAGGCCCTATCGTATTACAGAATATAGCATCTTTAACTAAATCAAAGGCCATAACTCCACTGTTACTGGTCCGATCTAGCTGGTTTTCGAACTTATCCAAGCTTTCATCGATATTAACAATCGGGTAAAGTTTGGTAAAGATAATACGAGAAATGAAGGCCCTATCGTATTAACGAGGCAAAATATAGCATTTTTAACGAAATCATGGGCCATAACTCCGCTGTTACTGGTCCGATCTGGCTGATTTTCGAAGTTGTCCGAGCTTTCATTAATATTAACAATCCGGTAAAGTTCGGTAAAGATAAAACGAAAAATGAAGGCCCTATCGTCTTAACGAGGCTAAATATAACGTTTTTAACTAAATCAAGGGTCATAACTCCCCTGTTATTGGTCCGATCTGGCTGATTTTCGAACTTGTCCGAGCTTTAATTGATATTAATAATCTGGTAAAGTCTGGTAAAGATCAGATGAAAAGCGAGACAAAAGTTAACTACGGACGGACGGACGACGGACAGACGACGGACAACTCGCCATCCCATAAGCTCTGCTGGCCCTTGGCCAACAATTTCGTGTTTTCTTTGTGTTTTCTGTTGTTGTTTTTTTTGTTTCTAGCGATAGTTTTTAGAATCAGAGAATGAGTTTTTCTTTGATAAGGTGATGTGGTAAGGTTGTATATAGTGTTGAAAATTATAAGTAGTTGTATATGATACTTGATCTTTATTGCAAATAATTATTTCAGAGCTCGCATCCATAAAGCGCAGGGAGGATAACTATCGTTTTGTATAGGATGATGTCAGCGGATTTAAGCCGGACGGAGGAACCCCGAGACCCATCATAGCGTGAAACGCATTCTTGGCATTTTGACATCGTTCGGCCGTACGGTTATTACTTTTGAGAAACATGTCCTGGCGTATACTAAGTGGACAACAGACTTAACATTTTCGAGATAGCAATCGCCATATAACAGTCTTGGCAATAAAACCGAACCAAAATAAATTAATTGTCATAAGCTTCAGCACGATATTATTTAACCCGATATTTAACGGCAGTAAGACAAGAAGTTGAACGTGTGAAGATGTTTGTAATAGAACAGGCACTAGAATTAGAAAAAACATCGGGATTTATAAGGCTGTCTGTGTAATTTAGGAATCCAGTACTTAGTGGAAGATTGTTTTGCTTTTCGTCTACACCAGCCTTGAAAGTAGTGCACCGAGTGACAATATCCTCAGTAGACTGAACTGGCGTATACGAATTAGTGCTCCCGAGTTCCATAGATAAAACGTTGACGTAATGTAGGCGTCAAACAATAATTACATTATTAGCTGCTTTATTAGCAGGAACTAAAATAAATTTATTATGAAAATCTTGAACTCCCGATTTTAAATTACCAAACAAAAACCTAGGTCTCGAAGGAAGTAAAGAGGGGTTAAGTTCGGTACACATGTTCTCTACGACACCATTTTATACTAAAATATCCAATGGACTGGGCGATCAAAATCACCAGTGATGACATGACCTGCCGGACCTTAGCAAAAACATGATATTTTACACTCACATTCCTGTGTTATTTTCTATGTCAAGGTCAGAAACTATTTTGTTGTATTTGGAAATAATATTTCTATTTGATTTTGTTTTATACTTATAACACATTATAGGACTTTCGGAATTTTTGAAATATTTAGGAATATAATGATTATCTCGAAACATACTTGGCCTATCAATGAAACCAATACCCTTATTTAAATATAGTAGTTGAAGAAATTGTCTGACGTGGTCAGAATCCTTGTCAATATGGGGTCGGAGAACATGCCAGGGGCGTAGCGTGACCAACATCTCAATTACTCACGGGGGTCGGTGCGGGAGGGAGGGGGTTGTTCCCCCTCCTCCCGCTGGTTTTTTATTTAAAAATAAAAGCTCGTGCGTGACTTCTGGTGCATTTTAGGGTCAGTATGTACACCCCTTTTGAATAAGGAAGCACTCAACCTAAACATTACTTTTTTCTGTGTAACATTCGGGATGCATCCATCGGTTCTATCGATTCTCTTGTTGTTATTATCAATATCAGAAAACAAACAACAGCACCCGAACTAAAAGTGATAATGTAAGCTGTTGGTGCAACTAAAAAATCCAGTTTAATGAATTCATATAAGATTTGGTTGAATTCCGACGGATTCTGAGAAAAAGTCGTCAGAAGCAAAAGATAACGACGACGACGGACGGACGACGGACGAAGCATCACATTGAGCCTTCGGCTCAGGTGATGAAAAACACTGACAGATGACAACGATTTCTGAATTTTGAAGTCCCGATGAGTTTCTTGCATTTGAGATTTACATGTCAGAGAAGTAACTGATAATAGACTATATTGTGCTAAAAATACAAAAACCATTAATTGTTAACACGGGTCTTTTAAGAAAATCCATCTTTACATAGTTGTTTTAACATATATACAAGTGCAAATAAAATGCAAAACGGTTATAATTGTTTTACTACATAATATATTATACACTCTGTATGGGACGGGTCTCATCCTTTGACAAAAAACTAATAATCTCAATTTCCTTGCGCAAATGTATTTCTAACAGTAACCCCCCCCCCCCCCCCACCCCACCCTAATACCCAATACAATAGGCTCGAGGCTCGAAATGTCAAACATATCTGGTTGGAATGTGTAGACTTTGATCCCATGCGGCAAAGATACTACAATGTTAATACTACGAAAGAGTTATTTGATACTATAGATTTTAGTCTTGTTTTAGATTTTTTGTATATTGTTAAACTCACGGACGGTTAAAAGAGGTCCACATCTTAAACAAAAGTGTCTAATACTAGATCACGAATTAATTAATGTAAATATATAAAGATAAAACTATTTACAAATAAGGGATGATATTGCTGTAATATAAACTATTTATGTATGTAAATCAACAAATGCCCGTCAACGGGTATATAAAAATGTATATATATATATATATATAAGAACATATTATAATGAATTATATAGTCTGATTTCTTTCAGGAAATCTAAAACAAGACTAAAATCTATATTATCAAATAACTCTTTCATAGTATTAACATTGTAGTACCTTTGACGCATAGGATCAAAATCTATACATTCCAACAAGATGTGTTTGACTGTTAACGGTTCAAAACAGGGTATACATTCTGGTAATTGCTCACCTTGTAATAAATATGAATGAGCATAACGTGTATGCCCTATACTGCACGGGGCTAGGACAACTTTTTCTCGACGAATGGGTCTACTAGAAAAACGCCATTATCCGAGTAACGGTTTAATTGAATGGAGTTTATTGTTAACTGACAAATCTCAAGCGGCTTGCCAAGAGTTACGAATATATGTGTTAATACAACTTTTAAAATCAGAATAAGGTAATTTGGAGTTATATATATGTAAACCTAATGCTGCTTTAGCAGCACTATTAGCTCTATCATTACCACGTATTCCTACATGGCTTGGAAGCCAGCAGAAAATAATAACATTATCAACTATAAGAGAATTGTACTTTTGTAAAAACTTAAGCACAACTGGATTATCGTGTTTCATATTACCCAGGGCTTGAAGAGATGAAAGGGAATCAGAAAAGATTACAAAATGTTGATCATCAGATTCCTGAATATAGTTTAATTGCCTTAAGTTCAGCTGAAAAGATAGAGGCCTTGTCAGGCAGGCGGCTCTTTATGCTGTGTTTGTGAACAACAACTGCTGCAGCTACCTTATCTGCATCTTTAGAACCATCTGTGTATATATGTTGAAAGTTACTGTATTTCGATTTAATTTCATTAAATTTGCTTTGAAAGACCGTAGGGTCTGTACTGGATTTGTTACTATTACAACTATTACAAAGATCAAACATAATTGTTGGTGTTTCCAAAGTCCACGGTGGAATTTGTGGAACTTTGTATTTGGCAATCAAATTTAAATCGATTTCAGTGTCTCTTAATTTTGGTTTAATACGAAGACAAAATGGTCGAATGGCCTTCGGTTTTTGATCAAAAAGAGGTTCATAACTAGGATTAAAAACACTATCGAAAGTTTGAATGATTAGATTGTAATTTAATGGCATACTGAAGGGCTAATTTGTCCCGTCTATGAAACAGTGATGGTTCATTATCTTCAGAATGTAGACTTTCGGCTGGTGATGTACGAAAGGCACCTAAGGTGAGTCGTAATCCTTGATTATGTATAGGATCGAGCATCTGCAAGTATGACTTGCGAGTCGATCCATATACTATTGAGCCGTAGTCCAGCTTGGATCTGATAAGAGTTATATAAAGTTGTAAAAGTAATTTACGATCTGCTCCCCAATTAGTGTTTGCAACAACTTTAAGTAAGTTAAGAACTTTAAGGCACTTGGCCTTTAAGTATTTAAGGTGTGGTATAAACGTTAATTCACGGTCGAAAATAAGACCAAGGAATTTGTCTCATCCACTACTGGTATTGGTGACCCATCCATTGCTAAATGAGGGCCTTCATGATATTTACGTAGTTGACAAAAGTGCATACAATTACTTTTAGATTTAGAAAGTTTAAAATCATCTTCATCCGACCAGGTCTGAAGTTTTTTGGGACATTGTTGAAATTGTCTCCCAGTAGTGCTCATGTTTATTGCACGATAACATACAACATAATCGTCAACATATAGAGAGCAATCCACACCAGGATTAATGCATTTAACTATACATTTAATTTTTATATTAAAAAGGGTGACAGAGTGTATGTTGCCCTGTGGCACTCCCATCTCCTGTTCATGAATGTCAGAGAGGGTTGAACCCATTCGGACACGAACCTGTCTATCATCTTAGAAATTCTCTATAAAAATTGGTAATCGGCCTCTAAGACAAAGGTCATAAAGATCATTCATGATACCGTACTTCCATGCAGTATCATAAACTTTCTCCAAGTAAAAAAATACAGCGACTAGTAGATGTTCTTTCATTATGAAAGCTTTCATAATAAATGATTCAAATCGAATGAGATTGTCTGTTGTGCCTCGTTGGCGCCAGAATCCACTTTGAAACTTTGTTATCAGTTTGTTGGATTCCAGGTACCAAACGAGTCTCTCATTAATCATTCGTTCCATGGTTTTACATATGCAACTCGTTAAAACAATAGGGCGATAATGTATTGGGTTCGTATGATCCTTTCCAGGTTTGGGGACTGGAATAACGATTGCTTCCCGCTAAGAATCGGGGAAGTTACCCGTCACCCACACCTTATTAAATATATCAAGCAGGGTAGAGAGACAGGTTTCAGGCAGATGTTTTAATAATGGATAATGGATATCATCCGGACCAGCTGATGTATCATGAGCCTTTTTAAGGGATTCTCGAAGTTCTTTGAGAGTGAACAGTTTATTGTATTTTTCCAAATGTTTCGACTAGAAGTTCAGCTTCTTCTGTTTTTAATTTCTTATTTTTTTTGAAAATTTGGTTGACAATTTTCAGAAGAAGATTTTTAGAAAACGTTTCTGCCAAAGTGTTAGTAATATCTTTGACAGATGTAATATCTCCATTATCAGTTTTAAGATGCTTTACACAACCAGAATTACCTTTACCGTTTATTTTCCGGACCATGTCCCACGTCTTCTTAAGAGATTGGTTGACAATTTTCAGAAGAAGAGTTTTTAGAAAACGTTTCTGCCAAAGTGTTTGTAATATCTTTGACAGATGTAATATCTCCATCATCAGAATTCCTTTACCGTTTATTTTCCGGACCATGTCCCACGTCTTCTTAAAAGATGAGCGAGAGTTCAGCCTAGAGACATAATATCTCTAGGATTTCCTCTTGCTATCATTAATAGTACGACGGGCTTTCGCACGAAAAACTCTAAAATTATCTAAATTAGTTTGAGTTGGCCGCAAGTTAGAAGTATTTAATGCAGCTTTACGATCGCTGACGGCCTTTTTGAAGTCATCATCGTACCATGGTTTATGTGGGCGTTTTGGGTTTGCCGAGGTTTTTGGAATAGTCCTATATCATGAAGAGTTGAAGTAAAATGAGCAGTTGCGTCTTCGACATCCTTGAAAACGGAAGGCTTTAATTGTTCCTCGCAAAGGGATTGAAACGTATCCCAATCAGCTTAGCGACGTTTCTGTCGTTGCGTATTTTTGAGAAGTGGTGGGCCGATATTTTTAAAAAATATGGGGAAGTGATCACTTCCACATAGGTCGTCACCAGCATTCCACGAAAAATCCATCAAGAGCGTTGGATCGCATATTGTTAAATCAATGAAAGAATGAGAGTCTGTAGCTGGATGTAAATAAATATAGATATGAAAATCGAACAGGAAAAGCAGGTTTCAAGGACGACAGTCAACCACAAACAAACACAGAAACACAGAACAAATTTAAAAATGAATAAAAGGCCAACTAAGACATCAAAAACACAAAAGGGTTGACAATAGGGCTACAGCCTTGGAACGGTCAGTGGCAAAAAGGCCGCTGGGGGTTTAAACCAGGTTCTAGGGTGCACCAAACCTCACACTTACCCTACTGTCAACCAGATAAAACGGGACAGTGTAAATAAAGAAATCCCCGCCATGAACTTTTCTCTTACTAACAAGGCAGCATTAATAGGCAATACGTATTTGATTTGTTATCATTTAAAAGGCACAAATTGAATTTGGCTAAGAAATCCTCAACTTTCTTGCCTTTATCGTTTATACTTTACAACCCCAAATGTAGTTGTGTGCATTAAAATAACCCAAGAGTATAAAAGATGGTGGTAATTGTGCAACTAGGTGATTTAGATCTTTAAAGTCTAGTGAAGAACTAGGTGGTAAATATAAGGAGCATATTGTTATAACTGCATCATAACACTGACCGCAACAGCTTGCAAATCAGTTTTCAACGCAACAGTTATGTGTGGAATGTTTCGATTCACGAGAATCGAAACTCCTCCAGCAGCTTTATCATTTGTATCACAAATATAGTTATATAATGAATAGTTTCTTGACAAAATGCAACAGGGTTGTGCTTATTTAAAAGTAAGCTGATTTCATCATAATTAGGTTTTAAAACTCAGCAGTTCCATTGAATGACCTTATTATATTTTGATGTTACTAAGGCGGAAGTACGGGTTTACGGCCTTTGGGGTTGGCATACTTTAGAGACTGGGAGTTCCAGATGTGCTGGATCATCAAACTCCATCTCCAAGTCTCCAAATATGTTGTACATTACAATCGGATCATCAGATCCGTTTGACTGCTTCCCTAACCCGGGAGTTTTCTTTTCTCTTGCTGTCACATCCGTGGCAGCAGTTCTGCGTGGTGAACTTTTGGAAGATTCGTCGGGTTTGGTGGACTCTTGGTTGCACCAGAGTCCGTCGATTTCGAAATAGATGAAGTAGATGCAGTAGGTGTAGGAGGTGTTGAGGATATAGTTGAAGGAGTGTTATGCTTGGAAGCCACAAGAGGTTTGGGAGCTACAGGAGGCTTATTTTGGAGGACCACAGTTTGCGAAGCTGAAGATGTTTTAGAGGAATTCTGAACAGAGAGCGGAATAGTAGTAAACTTGTCCAAGTATATTCGCCAGGTCAACACGGTCTGCGCCGCGATTGACCTGGAAGCTGGTTTTTCAACCCTACTCGCATCGGCATAATATTTGCCATATGGAGTGGGCAGAGTAAGACTCTCAACAAGCTTTCTAGCTTCAGGAAAAGAAATGTTCATTTCAATCTCAACTTTCTGTATTTCCCTACCGTGCTTCCACTTCAGACAATCCTTAGAGAAATCCCCGTTGGTCCCCTTGAAGTTAACGCATGCGGCGGGAATTTTTCAATTCGCGAAGTCGCTATGACCCTCCTGGCCGCAGAGGGCTCAGACAGTAGCAGCCCGCTTGCATCTTTCTCTATGGTGACCAAAGAGTTGACAGTTAAAACATCGAAGAGGGTTTGGAATAAAGGGGTCAACTGGTAGAATGATATATCCAGTCTTGATGGTCTTTGGAAGATTTGGTGTGCTGAAAGTAAGCACAAAAGTATTGGTAGGAGTGGGTTTGTCACCCCGCCTCGTACTGATGCGCGTTACCTCAGTCTTGAGTCTTAAAGGTGACTGACCACCCTTTTTGTAGTATTATCAATTAACAAATTTAACTCTTAAACATCATATGAACATTTCTTGATAGTCTCGGAGAGAAACATATATTGAAAACTAAATTGTTTGTAAAAATAAGTATTATTTGCATGACGTAGATACTACTTTTACCACTGCGTGACTGCACGGGAAAATGAGGTAAATCTGATTTGTATAGCTGCACAACAATTGCCAGATAATTTATAAATACAATTACCTGTAGATTAATTTACCTGTTCAAAGTTTTCTACGTCATCAAATAAAATCTTATTCTCGATTTTCACAGATATTGCAATGTGTGAATTGTAAATATCTATTGGTGTTTATTGATTTCGATTTAAATAAACATAAACATGTTCATGAAACAAAACATGGCCGGAGAACTTTAAGATTATGAGTGATTTCTTCAAGAGTGCCGTGCTCCAGTTCCCTGTAGCGTACTACACACTTTGAAGAATTGAGAGAAATGTGAGGAATGACCTCAACACAGATGTTTACGAAAGTTTGAATTTTAAGGAGATTGTCAGAGTTTGATTTTTTGGCACACTCAACAAGAAGTTTTCCATTATTGAGTTTTTTAACACTCCTTGGCTCACCGGCGATGCCAGGTAAAGCCTTGGAGATGGCAAAAGGAGAGAGTCTAGTGATATGTTTGTCAGCCTCTAGAGAGATAATATCGAGGAAACGAGGCCAATTTAAATGAGAAATATCCTCATCAGATTCAGATTCGGACTCTTTTCTAAATCGTTTAAAACCAGTAGGAGTAGTTTTTTGTGCGTGTTTAGGTCCCATAATGGGGAATTGATATTCATTTTCCACGCTTCTCATCCACCTCGGAGGCCAATAAGGGGACATTTGCAGTGGATATCCGACAGACAAATGCCAAGAATACGTGAAGAGTATACTCATATAAAACTTACGCATCAGACCCCACATACCACCCATTGGACATAACTTCTTATCTAAAATGTCGAAGAGCCGCACTTATGTTCTACGGAATTCCGTTAGGGCCATCGCCTTTCAATGTGTTGATCTAGTATCGCGTTATCATCATCGTGTTATCGCGTTTTCGTTATCGTAGTTTCGTGATTTCGCGTTTTCATCATCGTACTATCGAGTATCGCGTTTCAGATCAACACATTGAAAGGCGATGGCCCTAACGGAATTCCGTAATGTTCCGCCTAAAAGTGGCATGAGTATAGCCATATAGCGTTCAGAAATACATGATTAGCCCTAGCGCCACCGTCATAAAGGATCCTTTTTACATTCTGTTTAAAGATGACAAAATAAAAGTAAGATAGGAGTAAGATATTAAACGAGAGCGATTGAGAGAGATTTGAATTAAACAAGTTGCTAGGATCCCGTATAGCTGGCGTGACATACCGATCGATTGATCAGATCGGGCCAATCTGACCGCCCGTCAAGTTAAAGTCCGGACCAAAGTGGTATGTTGTAACGCGGAGATAACTACCAGATCGCCACCCACGGTCAACAGGTGCGTTACCTTTCGGGGCGGTGGGGTGGAGGGGGTGAAGTAACGAGCAGTCGATTGATTCTTATCACCCCACCACCGACTGGGGGAGGAAAGGTTAAGGAACGTACGCCTTAATAAAATGGACCAAAATAAGCACAACACATTTAACATGGTATAAGAAACACGTGTGTTTAAGGAAAAGCTGGATCTATGAATGGCATACAATCCCTGTAGGATCAAAATAAACCAATACTGATTGGATTTTACGGGTAGACTATCTACGGTCGCCATGGCACAAACAACACTATTGTGACAATAAAAGTAGATACATGTATAAAAGTCGAATAGGAAATGTAGCATTTAAGGACCACAGTCAACCAAAAACACGCACAGAAACAAACAATAATGAATAAAAGGAAAGATATGACATCGCAAAAATAAAAGGGTTGACTCTAGTTTGGAAAGCTCCTGTTTGTAAGATATCCAATCAGCAGCCTCAACCACAGTGGCTGTTAGACTATTCCAACAAAAAACATTCTTGGTAAAACAACTAAATTTGAAATAGTCACTGAAAAATATGTGTCTAAATTTTAGAGGGTGATTCCATTTGGTGCGAGAGGTTATATGCGTTAGATCCTCAGATGCCATAATGTCGGCAAGACCAGGAATGATCTTAAAGAGCATTACGCCAGCGTAAAGGCAAGTATGAGAGGTAAAATGGCAATCACTGACTCTGTCAACTTCAAAGAAAGTAGGGCGAACGGTTAGGTCACGTGATTATTCTAAAAAGAAGTTATGACGATGTTTATAATAAATCCTTCTGCGTGATCCGCAGATCTATATTCAATATTTTCAAATTGTTTTTCTATGAGTTAATTTGTTTTAGTAATTTTCTGCTATCGAGCTTCGGTTTGAAATGTTTACATATGCGTATCGATTGAGGAGACCTAAATACGTATTATTTTGGTAGTAAAATAGTCCCGATTAAAACTAAATTGTTTTCATGCATTATTTCAAATCTTGCAACACCTAATTTGCAGATATTCTGAAAAATATTTGTGTCAACAGGAAGTGCAAATAAAAACATATCTTGTTACTAAATGTTACTTACATCTGTTAATGTAAAAGAACAGAAATATACATTAGCATTCAACGGATGACACAATTTCTATGATGTGAACAAGTTACTCCCATGTTCAACGCGTACATTGTTCAAACATACAAGTTATTTATAAGGTTGTTCTGGGATCATATAGGGCCCTCTGGTGTTGCATAAGTTTCGAATACGAGCATGCATTATAGAAAAGAGATCATGAAGCGCATAAATAAAATGATTGGAAGTGGGACACTTAAACGTTGTATTTAGAAGACAACACTTAAAGGCATTCTACCAAGCCCTTTGAAACGCTCAATCTCTAATTATAATTTGTTATGCAACCAAAGACGTGGTCAACTTGCTTGCACAGGACAAGTGTAGTATTCAATTTTCTTCCAAGCTTTGGAATATTTTTGTCTGAAACATTACACAAGAAATAAATATGTTTCAGGCAAATATATTCCAATTTAACAGGTTTTACCAAAATACAGAGGTATATGTGAATATACGGAACGATAACTCTGCGTGGAGATTGGTAAAATGACACATAAATCAAACTGATACGTATATTCCTCTACCTAAAGCATTAGCTGACAAGAAAGCAATAATCAATGTTAAGAATGAAGATAATAAGTGCTTGGAAGTGGCATTGGTGTCTGCTGTGTGGCCTGATAAAATTAATCCAAATAGGATATATAGTTATAAGAAACACATGGGTAAGTTGAATATGGATGGTATTGACTTTCCCACTCCAATTTTTCAAATTCCCAAAGTAGAGAAACAAAACAACCTTGCTGTCAACGTTTATGGATATATCATAACAGGAAAAAATAAAAAAAGTAACTGTTTTCCCATATCACTTATCAGAACAACCAAAAAATATTGAGCGAATTAATTTGCTTTTAATATCTGAAGACGTTGAGGTTGAAAAAGATGATTCAGAAAATAAAGAAGGAATTATAGATGACAACTATAACCCTGATAATTATCCTAGTGAGCAAAAATTAACAACAAAATTTCACTATTGCTGGATTAAACATCTGAATAGACTACTCTATGACCAAAACAAACATAAAGGTCAAACTTACTTCTGCGATCGTTGCCTTTACGGCTTTTCTGGGAAAGGACTACTTACCAAACACAAAGAAGACTGTGATGGTATCATCAAAAATTCTTGCAGAATAGAAATGCCGCAAGAAGGTAAAAATCACATAAAATTTAAAAATCATCAAAATCAGATACATGTGCCTTATGTAATATATGCTGATTTTGAGAGTATAATCAAACCACATTTAATCGAATTTGGAAAGAAATCCGAAATTCAAAATCTACACGAAGTGTGTGGATTTGGATACCAAGATGTTAGATATGATGGCAAAGCTGAAGAACCTTTTATTTACAGAGGTGAAGATGTTGTTGAAGTGTTTCTAAATCACTTAGAATGTGAGAAAAGCAACATCAACAACACTTTTGCTCACCCAAAACCATTAATCATGACACAACAAAATGAGGAAGATCATGAAAAAGCAACACAATGTTGGATATGCATGTGCCTTATGTAATATATGCTGATTTTGAGAGTATAATCAAACCACATTTAATCGAATTTGGAAAGAAATCCGAAATTCAAAATCTACACGAAGCGTGTGGATTTGGATACCAAGTTGTTAGATATGATGGCAAAGCTGAAGAACCTGTTATTTACAGAGGTGAAGATGTTGTTGAAGTGTTTCTAAATCACTTAGAATGTGAGAAAAGCAACATCAACAACACTTTTGCACAACAAAACCATAAATCATGACACAACAAAATGAGGAAGATCATGGAAAAGCAACACAATGTTGGATATGTGAGAATGAAATATGGAAAGGTAAAAACTGTAAAGTAAGAGACCACTGTCATTTTACAGGTGAATACAGAGGTGCAGCACATAAGAACTGCAACCTAAAACTGAAAATAAAACCAGATAAAACAATCATCCCTGTTGTATTTCATAACCTAAAAGGATATGATAGTCATCTTATTGTGCAAAAAATACATAAAATCTCAGGTAAAATTACATGCATTCCAAACAACGCAGAAAAATATATATCACTTAGCATAGGACAACTTAGGTTCTTGGATAGCTTTCAGTTTATGGCTTCGTCTCTGGAAAAATTGGTTGATGCTACAGATAAATCTGATTTCAAAATTACCAAAAATCAGTTTGGAGAACAAACAAATTTACTTCTGCGGAAAGGTGTTTACCCGTATGAATTATTGACAGTGTAAAAAGATTTGAGGAAACACAATTGCAACCTATAGACAAGTTTTACAGTAGTCTTGCAGATGAAAGTATAAGTCTCAAAGATTACAAATATGCCCAAAAAATATGGGAAGAGTTTAACTGTAAAACTCTTGGACACTATCATGGTCTCTATCTAAAAACTGATGTAACTCTGTTAGCAGATGTGTTTCAAACTTTTAGAAAAACATGTATGAATGCATACAAACTTGACCCTTTACATTACTATACAGCACCTGGATTATCTTGGGATGCTTTACTTAAACATTCAAAAGTAGATTTAGAACTTTTTACAGACATTGACATGCACTTATTTACAGAAAAAGGTATGCGCGGAGGAATAAGTATGGTATCAAGACGATATGCAAAAGCAAACAATCCACATTTAGCTGATTATAACCCTAACGAGGAAAACAACTTCTTAATGGATTTTGATGCAAATAACCTTTATGGACATTCAATGAGTCAGCCACTTCCATATTCTGGCTTTGTTTGGAAAGCCAAAAACAAGAGTGGGGCATTTTCTAAACCAAAACCTGGCAAAGGACAAATACGTGAAGTTGATTTGGAATATCCCAAAGAACTCCATGAATCTCACAATGACTATCCACTTGCACCGAAAAGATTAGCAGTGAAAAAAGAATGGTTGTCTGAATACCAGACAGATCAGTTGGAAAATAATAGCATGATAAATGTAGAACAACTAGTTCCCAATCTTATGGACAAAGAAAAATATGTGATACATCACAAAAAACTGCAACTGTATTTATTTTTGGGTATGAAACTAAAGAAAATACACAGAGTATTAGAATTCAATGAAAAACCATGGATGGAACCATATATTCGTTTAAACACAGATTTTAGAAAACAAGCTAAATCACCTTTTGAAAAAGATTTTTACAAACTAATGAACAACTCTGTGTTTGGCAAGACAATGGAAAATATATGCAAGCGGACTGATGTTCCTATAGTTGAGTATGTTGGATTAAGACCCAAGCTATATTCTATTTTGAGAGCGGATGAGCAGATATTAAGAAAGCAAAGGGAGTAAAAAAATACGTAATCAAAAAACATATCAACTTTGTGAACTACAAGGATGCATTGTTTGGCAAGAAAAAATACACCCATGAAAAATGAATATGATACGCTCAATAAAGCATCAGATATATGGTATAACAGTAAACAAAGTAACACTGTCACCATTTTACTCTAAAAGATACATAGCACCAGACGGTATTAAAACTGATGCACATGGGTTTTATAAAAACTTATAAACGCGCTTGGGTATCAGCAGGAATAATAAGTAGTTCTTCTTTGACAAATCCTCTTTGAGGCTCTCCTTTCAAATAATATACTCTTATACCTTGCGTCACCATATAACTTTTAATCTTGTGAATATCTACACTCCACATTGGATCAGTTGCTCTGCGTCTTCCACCTTCTTGTTCTCCGGGTTGATATAAATATCTCACACTGGCATGCATACAAATAGGATCTTCTTTTAATGTTTTTGTTTCAACAGGAGGGGGCTTTTTTGTCTCCACATTTATTGCTTTGACAACTTCTGGTAATCTCTTTACCCACTCTCTGTTGCGTTTTTGTGAATCTATTTCCTTAGCATACTGATAACCAAACAATCTTTCAGCTAAGGTTCTGTTAAATCTTTCCACTATAGCTTGATCTCTGTGTATCTCTGTTCCGCCTCGTCTGATATT
Source organism: Cyrtodaria siliqua (assembly GCA_037043455.1). Lineage (NCBI taxonomy): Eukaryota > Metazoa > Mollusca > Bivalvia > Adapedonta > Hiatellidae > Cyrtodaria > Cyrtodaria siliqua. The sequence continues at coordinate 134,830 of JAWPHD010006042.1, forward strand.
TACATTGTGTTTTACCATCAACTGCGATACTGCACCCATGAATTCTCTGCCTGGGTCAACTTGTAATAACTCTGGATATTTCAGATGCCGACTGTATATATTTTTAAATGCTTTAGCAACTTCTTTGCTTTCCTTGGAAGTCAGTGGTTCTGCTTCTTTGTATCTACTCGCAATACCAACCACAGTCAATGCATATTTATATGTCTTGCGGCCACGGCCAAACCCAAAAGTGTCATGCGGTAAAAATAACAAATCAGCTTGATGCACTCCATTCTTAGTAGAAACATCAATCCTGGGTCTTACTATTTTCTTTGGTGCGGGTAAATAAATCTGCCACGCAGCTTGTTTCTTTAAAAATTATAATGCCTGTTTCTCACTGACACCAGCCTCTTTTGCAAATTTTTTAACTGCTGAGTAACCTCTCCAAAATCCTTTTGGGCTGTAATAAATATTTTCCATTTTTTCCACTAAAGATTAAAATTTATATAACTATAAAGAAATGGAAATCACAACTGCACGATTTGATGAACTGCTCGAAGAGCAAAATCAATATAGCACAAAGAAATGGACAGACTTAGAAAAGAATAAAATATACACTATTACAGAGACGAAAATACTGGATACTGGATATGGTCCATCCATGGTATTGACATTATTAGACAACGGTGAAGTATGGGCGCCTGGTCATCTCAAAGATAAAATAGAAAAGAGTGCTGAACCACCATATTATATTCGACCACTTGGAATGAAACCATGTATGAACAATAAAAAAAATAAGTATCATGCATATGACTTAGTCTTTCCAAAGGTTATTCCAAAGTAAGAACAACAAAATAAATATCATGCATATGTCATTCCAAAGTAATGATAGTTTTTTAATTTTTATTTTTTTATTTTAATTAAATCAATTTATACGCCACAAATCCAGCTGCAACCATGCATACCACAATAAACATAATCTCTCTATTCTGTTGACCGGAGATGGTGTATAAAAATCACTCAACTTAGGCTCTGGTTCCAAAAGCAACTGTTTACCAGTTATGTAATAATACTGTTTCATAGCCTGGTCCACATCATCAAAAGTTTGCTCTGCATGATGCTCCTTTTGCAGTTGCTCATTAATAAAATCTAATCTCTCTGTTCTTTTTTTATTCCACGCCGCTTGTGCTGCTTCCAATTGTTCCACGGCTTTGTCATGCCTTTGTCTTTCCTCAACTGAATGACTTCCCATTTTTGAAAAGAAATAATTTGAACCGCTAAACGCCAATGCGTTTGTTAATGCGTCACCTATCATCATTGCTACTGCGCTTGCCATTTTTTTATATATTTTTTTTTAAAATTATTTCATAATATCCGCAGGAATAATACATTGCTTAATCAACATATCCCTCGTAGCCATTGCTAACATTATATCCACGGACAGCATCCCAAAATCTACCATATTAAAATCCACTTTAGGTGCTGGTCTTTTTAGTAGTTTTCTGCCAATCTCAGAATATCCAATAATTAGAAGTGTTTCCACTCCAGCGTGATACATCATATTTACAATTTGTTTTCCGTCAATACTTGTTGCCATTTTTCTTATATGATTATTTTTTAAAATAAATTATTAAAAATCAAACGGGTCTTTTGGTGTAACAGCAACAGGTTGTATAGCAAAAGGTTGCACAGCTACAGGTTGTGTAGCAGATTTCTTGTTATAGATATACAAACCCAACCCAGCAATGCCTAATAAAACCACACACGGTGGAATATAATTTTTGTAAACGTTTATTTTGATTTGTTCTGGTTCCTCTTCACCTATTGTTATTTTTGTTATTTGCTTTGCATCTTGCTTCGCATCTCTTGCATCCTGTGCATCTACCTGAAGCAAACGCTTTGCCTTCCTTGCCGCTGCTCCCTTTTACCCAGCCTCATTTTCGTTTTGGATTTTTTACTTTTTGTTTAGCAGGTTGTGTATCAACCTCAACAGGATAATCAACAGGTATATCAACTTGGTTCTCCATCATTAATATTATCTGTATTTTTATTTTTATTAAAATCAATATCTCTTACAGTTGTCAGTATTGCTGTAAATGGTGCTAAGCACATTCCATACCTGTAATACAACTCGCAACAAGCACTTGTTAAAGCATGATTAATAAATGGGTCTTCCTCCAAATCTTCTATCAGTTTTGGTGGATTGGTCACATTGAAATGTTTTGATACTCCCATCACATACAAGTTAATAAAATAATTGCCTAAAGTCTTGGTCATGCTTGCCCCAAGCCGTGCTTCATATCTGCAGTAAAGTTTGTTAATTTCATCCGGGGGCATGCTATCTATATTCGTGAGTTGTATGTCTCTACCCAAATATTGACGGCTACCACCGCCAGCCACTATGGCTGATAATCTTTCTTTTTTTGTTTCTTGTTGCTTTGATTCATCTGTGAAACCTTCCGATATATATTTTAATAGTTCTTCCGCATTCATTTTTATATTAATAATTTTATTTTTTATCTTGGAATAAATATAAAACACAAAACAACCAGCTGCGATATTCACCACGCAACTAGTTATTGTTAGTATTGTTAATAGCATTGCTATTTTTTTATTAGCATTGTAAATTTGCTGCAAGCATTGCTATTAACATTACTAATTTGCTATGAGCAATGCTATAAGCATTACTATATTCCCCGATTTTTCATTATATTTTCATGCTACTTTGCTGTTAGTATTACTATTAGCAACAAAGCAATACTGTTAGAAAAAAAAGCAATGCGTAAAAAATTATTCAACCCAATAACCACTTGGTTGGTCAGTCCTCAAAATTAACTTGGAATATTTAGTTTTTGCTAGAGCTTTTCTTATTCTAGTTCTCTCCTCCAGCGTCGGAATAACATCATTCTCTCTCAAACAATTTTCATAACTTTCTCTGTCTTTGGTGTAAAACATACACAACCATTTTGCTTGCTCCCTCAAATCTTTCAATACAGAATTATATCTCTGTGAAATGACCCACACTGATTGTTTGGCGAGACGACAAGAGAATGCCAACTCTGACAACATATCTTTTTTCTGTGGCTGAGCAATCATCAATGATGTATAGTGTGGGCTTGCCAGCATATTGTTTGAAAAATAAACGCAACAGTTCTTGTAGCATTTCTTTGCCGTTGCTAACAGGATTGACAATTGTTATTTTTTTTGTCTCTCGGGTGTCTTACATCACCTATCCAGAGTCTATTTTTATAAGCCTCGTTCCACTTTATAGTTGGACACAATATAATTATATGTTCAAAAACTCTAACATACTCTTGTTCAAGAATGTCAAGAACAAACTCTGTTTTACCGCAGCCTGTCTGACCACAGATAATGGCACTGTGCGGATATTTAGGATATTTAGTATCGTACTTCTTTGTATCTTCCATCATCGAAATTGATTTGCGCATCTTGTATTATATATAGATAAATATTTAAAGGTTGGTCTGCTTCTGCTTTTTTATTTATTAGTATCGTTATGCCTTCACTGCCGTTTTCTATTTTTCTTCCACTGCCGTGTAATAAATTGTCATCACATTTTCTAAGGTCAAGCCACAAAGCATATGATTTTGTTAGATAGGTTCGAATAGAAAGATTAGTAAAGCATAAGTCCCTCACCACTATGTCTGTCTCTTTGTTTCTTTTTGATGTTAAAGCAAAATATGTGTTGATTTCATCCCATTGTTGATATGCCTTCATGCCCTGACTATACAACTGATTTGGTACGCCCTCTATTGTCATTTCAACCTTTTCAATCTTTGGGTTGTAAAAGAATTCCGTGTCTGTTCTGTCTGGATCTTCAAACAGCATTAGAATACTTTTCATGCTCCGTGCTGGTACATTAATGTAGATATTCCACAGTGTATCAGATTTGTTTGCTTTTATTTTTTTATGTCGCAAGATACGATCATACATAAATGACATCTTACCATTGGTTTGCTGTCTTATTTGTCTGGTTAATTCAAAATCACTAACCATATCATATTCCAAGCAAATATTCTTTATTACATAATATGCATCAGCATCACTGCTTTTGATAACTTTGTTATAATCGTTAAACGTTAATTCATATTCTAACCTATCACCAAGCCCCGCTTGATAAAATGGCATATGACTTTCTAACATTTCAAAGTCCAGTGGAATACAAAATCTATTTCCATAAGCTGCTGCTACAGCTTCATCCTCAGCGTCTGAGGAAGCATCATCTGCACCAACTCTATGTTTTAGCATGTTTGCACTACTACTAACACTTTGGTAATACATGTTTAATCGTTCGGTAGGGCTTTACAATAAATCAAAATAACAATGACATATATCACTGTCGTCTATTGACATGACTTCATTGCCACTTATTCTTATTGTCATTTTTTTCACAATTGCTCTACCCAGATTTTGGTATATAGTAGCGTTGGGGTCTTTGCTGCTTTTAAGTTCTATTTCAAAGGCAAGACGAGCAGTCCGCGGAACTATCACATCATTAGTACTAAGATTGGGAAATCTCACAAGCAGTTGCTGGTTTTGGTCTATTGTTGATGGATTATTAGTTATTACTACACTTGTGCGGATGCACTTGGCACCATGAGGTTCTCTTAGTTTTCTATAAGGGCTGATTTTGTTTCCGTAAGCTGACATTGTTTTTATTTTTTGAAAATATTTTTTAAAATTAAATAAAATAAACAATGGATGAGGGTGGATACTTTGACAATCCAACGTATGATGTTGGAGATGAGGATGCCTATATAAGTAGTATGCTGCGTGATGAAGAATCAGAATTTATACAACCTGGCTCAGATTTCCAGAGACAACCCAGCAAGCAAGGGTAAATGGGACCCATATGGGCTATATCCAGGCACGCCCATGTGGGATTACCCATATGGGTCCTATATGGGTCCCACATTCAGCAAGCCCATGTGGGATTACACATATGGGTCCTATATGGGTCCCTCATTCAGAAAGCAAGGGTAAATGGGACCCATATGGGCTATATCCGGGCACGCCCATGTGGGATTACTTATATGGGCCCTATATGGGTCCCATATGCTTTGCTAGCTGCTTTGACCCACATGGGCTGCCCACATGGGACCCAGGTTAATCCCGGTTGCACTTTTGGTATGGGGCCCATGTGGGCAGCCAATATTGAGCCCGTATGGAAAACAACATTGGACCCATATGGGTCCCATATGCTTTGCTAGCTGGGAAATTGTAAATGAAGATAACTATATTGATCAGATTCAAGGGGAAGATAAAACAGAAGAACAGCGTACACAAAAAAAGATGTTAGTAGATCAATTCTTTACTAGAGTTAACGCTGAGATTAGCGGAATTGATTATAAATATTTTAAAGTGGCTAAGGACGAAAACGGTAAAACAATGTTATATGCAGTTCAGTTGGGGACGGATGATGTTCCACTTACCCATTATAAGAGAAATAATCCAGTCGAGTGTTATGCGCTGGACACTCTAAATCAAAAATATTGTGTTAACTTCATCAGAAACACTTCAAAAATTAATGATTATTTAGTTCCACTGCGAGAGATACGAGGTTTAGATAATAGATTGCAAAGCTTCCGTGGAGAACTTACTAATAATCTCTCAAAGCTCACTGAGCTTGACAAAGACCTAACGAAACAAAAACAAAAATTAGAACAAGCTAAGACTGATGATGATGAATTTCAGATAAAAAGAATTAGCGATCGCATCAAAGACCTTGAAGATGAAAGAAGTGCGCGACTTGAAGCGGCGAGTGAAAACAAAGAAGCATTACGCAGTCAAATAAACAGGATAAAGGAAACTATAAATAAGGTGTTAAAAGAAGACACAACATTGGGTGAGAGAATGAAAACATTATTCAGAGAGCAAGGTATTACTATTGCTAGTATTTTGACTGCGTTTGGTATGATTATTGGGGTTTTAGTTGATACCATTATTCCTACATCAAGTGCTGCGCCAACTCCAAAGCCAACTCCAAAACCTGATCCATCAAGTGTCTAGGACTGGATAAAAAAACAACTAAGTAATCTTGGTAAGCTCCTTGCCAACCTAGCTGGTAAAGCTGCTGCAGCACTTCCAGGAGTTATTGGTGCAATAGTGTCATGGCTTTTATCTGCAACAGGTAATGTTATTAATTGGCTTAGTAACAATCTATGGGCTTTGCTTTTGTTTGTTTCCGGGTTGTTGTATGTGGCAGCCAAAGAATGGTTCAGTAAATCTCGTGAGTAATGCAGCAAGACCTATTACTATAGTACCAACAATTATAGATGTTTTGTTATCTTCGTGTTCAATCGCTATTTTTTTTATCTCGTGTGGGTTTGGATGCTCCACACTTTTATGTATCAATGATTTATCAAAGTCAAACGATTCCGGTAGAAATTTCTTTGTTGTGGTGCCTTGAAAAGGTTGAACAATTTTTGGTGGTACTGGTTTACATTCACATCATTATTCAATCCTAATGCTTGCGCATCGGTTGCTATTACAATTTCATTATTGTAGTCTTGTATTGTTCCGATTCTTAATTCCATGTCACTCGGAGACATGTACAATCCACTTCCACAGACAAATTTGACTTTGCTTCTTGCATATTTTCGGGTGGTTTTATATCTTGCAATTTGACTGGGTAAGTCAATGGGGCTGTTTATTGCGTCCTCTACATTTGCCAGAAATTGTTTTTGAGCATCAAATGCCATTCCAGTTCCAAGTATATCTGTTCTTGTTTGTGATTGTGAGGCAAGAATTGCCCAGCAGTATGTTCTTATGCTGTCATTGATGCGTTCTACTCCAGCTCTTGTGAAACCAGATGAACTATCTAGCTAGTATAAAAGTAGACCAACTATTATCAGCCTCAAATCCTTGTGCTATGTAGTCAATGTGGTATGTTGTATCACACTCATAGACTGTGAAACTCATCGTTTTGTTGTCGTATACAGAATTTATCAAAGGATGATAACCAATATTTGTCCAGTAGTTATAAATTGTTCCTAGATCATCATTATAGCTTTGTTTCTGTCTCCAGTCCGAATTTAAGTCAACGTTAAACTCCTTGCATATTCTCTCGTATGCGTTTCGGTTATATGTGTTATCAAACGCATTCCAATTTGAGTCTTGCGGCATTGCTACACTCATCTCAAATAATATTCTACTAACTTGGTAATAGACATGAAATCGAAATAACGAACCAACCAGGGCATCAGCTTTTAGATGATTGTTGAAATCAATGCCACATCCAGTTGTCGCACACCAAATAACAAAATTCAACTGGTTCTGCCAAAATGGCATCCAATTTGTTCCCCAGCGTTGGACTATAGCATCTGATTTGACGCATGGGAGTTTGCATTTTTCAAAGACATTGGGTAATGATGCTTTAAAGCCTTTACCGTTTGATGTAATGACTATGTTTTGATTTATTATATCTATCACTTTTTTGCTGAAAGTACTTGAATTGTAGTGAGCATCTGGGCTATATTTGAATTCTTTAGAAATCATTTTTATTTGTATTTTTTATATATATTAAAAAAAATGTTTCATACAATTTCAAACATAGACAACTCTATTAACTTACAACAGTATATCGATAATAGAGATGGAGATAAACTCGTTGGATTAGAGAGTTTTACATACACTATCGGTTGGTATAATATTATTCATGAAGTCATAAAAAGAAAAACACCAGACCATACGTATCATATACCAGATGGTATAGCATCTTTAGAGGCGCCAACAGAGACATGATTATCAAGCGGTCTTTCAGAAATGCTGGGATTCAAGGACAGAAAATGGTTAAAAGGTACTCATATTGGAAAACAATCGATTGATTTAGCTCCTTATAAACAGCTATATGTTCATCTAAAACAAGTTAATACGAGTAGTAATTATTGCAATGGTGCGCCAAGCACTATTATAGGGGTTATTATACCTGTGGTAAATAAGCAGTTTGGGGATATTGTATTTACACGTTTTTATTCTAAATATCGCTGTCTTTCGGGTGGTGAAATTACTGAATTAAAAATAGAAGTCAGAGATGAGCATGGCAAGAAGATAGGCTTACCTATGAGTTGTGTTTTAGAATTTATTTAAAAATATATTTTTATAAAAAAACAATGAGTATATTTGGAGCAACAAAACCTAAGAAAACACAAGACTTAGAGGCTTTAACCAATCATGTTCTAGATTTACATAGGCGAGTTGCGCCTACTGTTAACCATTTCAACCTTTTGAGAGATAGAGTTGATAATCTTAAATATGGGTTTATTACAATAGTTGCAGAGGCTAAGGGTCCACTTGTATTATCACTTTTCGTGAATATTTTGAAAAGCTTGGCAGTGATGTATTTAACTGTACAAATGATGACGCGGAATATTTTTGTGAAAATAATGATTTTGCTAATCCTAATGGGTCCTTCCCAGAACTTGACCAGCCCATCACGATTGATGAAATTGTAAATGCTGTAAAATCTTTAAAAAGAGGGAAGGCTTTTGGTAGTGATTGTTTACTGAATGAATATTTTTTTGAAAGCATAGACATATTATCGGCTCATGTATGCGATATATTCAACTGCATTTTGAATTCGGGTTTTTACCCAGATAAATGGATGGAAGGGATTATAATTCCTTTACACAAAAAAGGCGATGTAAATGATGTAAATAATTATAGAGGCATTACGCTAGTTAGTTGTTTCTCAAAGGTTTTTACTACTGTACTCAATAGGCGAATTGAAAACTTTTGTAATGAGCATAACATAATTTCGGATGCTCAGTTCGGATTTCGCAAAGGAAGATCCACTGTTGATGCGATTTTTATACTTATGTCATTAGTCCAAAAATACTGGAATGAAAACAAACGATTGTATGTTATTTTTGTCGATTTGATGAAATGTTTTGATTCTATTTATAGAAATGCATTATGGCTTAAGATGTATAGATGTGGTATTAATGGCAAATTACTTAGAATTATACGCAATATTTACCAAAAAGTCAAATCATGTGTCAAATCCTGTGCTAATTATACTGATTATTTTAATTATGCTGTTCGCTTACGTCAAGGGGAGGTAATGTCCCCTCTTTTGTTTTCTCTTTTTGTTTAAGATTTGGAGTTGTATTTGCAAAATAATTTAGATTCAGGTTTGCAATTAGATGATATAGTACTAATGTTATTGCTATTTTCGGATGACATGGCCATTGTAGGAAAAACACCTGCTGAAATACAAGTACATTTAGATACATTAAATAATTATTGCGATTTGTGGGTTAAAGTAAATATTGTCAAAACTAAAATTATGGTTTTTCGTAAACGTGGTGGATTATTAGCCAGTGAGCATTGGACCTACAATGTAGACGTTATCAACGTAGTGAATGATTTTAACTATTTAGGGAATGTTTTCAATTATACTGGAAATTTCGCTCTTAATCAGGAGCATTTAGTTGGTAAAGCTCTTAAGGCAATGAATGTTCTATTATATAAATGTAAGGTATATGATTTGAGTCCTAAAACTTTATGTCAGTTGTACAATGCCTTTGTTGTGTCTGTTCTTAGTTATGCATGTGAGATTTGGGGCAATACTAAATTCTAAAGAAATTGAAAGAATTCATTTAAAATTTTGCAAAATGTTATTAAAGGTACTACCTAATACATGCAATGCAGCTGTGTATGGTGAACTTGGAAGATATCCCCTATATGTTACTAGATATATAAAAATTATGAAATATTGGTTGAAAGTAATAAATACTGACAATATCATTCTAAAGACTGTGTATGAACACGCTTTACAGGACTGTAATAACGGAAAAACGAACTGGGTTAGCAGTGTTAAGAAATTACTAGATGATTACGGTTTTTCTTATGTATTCGATAATGCTTCTTATATAAACAGTGGCGTATTTTTGTATGACTTTAGAATTAGAGTTTTAGATGCCTTTAAACAAAATGGGTGTAGTACCTTAAACAACAGTTCTGTGTTAACATTGTACAAAGATATTAAAACTAGTTTGGAATATGAAACATATTTAGATATTTTGCCAAGAAGTTTACGTTTATATTTTACTAGACTTAGACTATCTGTACATCCACTCAGAATACAGACTGGTAGATATGCCAACAATAGAACACTTCGTGAAGAAAGATATTGCCTAATTTGTAATAGTTAGATATAGAAGATGAATTTCATTTTGTATGTATTTGTCCTTGTTATATTGATATTAGAAAGAAATACGCAAAACGTTGTTATTACAAACGTCCTTCTGTTTTCAAATATTTGGAGTTACTGAAAACACATGACAAGATAGAAATAATAAAACTTTCGTTATATGTTAAAGAATCAATTATATTAAGAAACGCATTATTAACTATTGAAAGGTAGTTACTTAGTTCAACCTCCTACTCTTATTTACTATACTACATAGTAATGATAATAGTAATACTGAAATGATAAATTATACCATTTGTATATATTTCACCACTGAAATCACATGACAAGAAATAATAAAACTTCCGTTATATGTTAAAGAATCAATTGTATTAAGAAACGCTTTATTAACTATTGAAAGGTAGCTACTTAGTTCAACCTCCTACTCTTATTTACTATACTACATAATAATAATAATAATAATAATAATCAAATGATTAATTATACCATTTGTATATATTTCACCATTTACTTGTATATATACGTTGACATCATATATGCTAATATGTATGTATTGTAGACGATGTACTTTGTACAAGTCTGAATAAAAAGTCTGTCTGTCTGTCTGTCTGTCTGTCTGTCTGTCTGTATTAAATAGAGTACTCTCATTTGGTAACGGTGGAGCAGATACAAATGTGGGGTATGTAATGACACGCCGTGGGCGTATTATGAGAATAGGTTTAGCAAGTGAACGATTAGTTGGTGACGTGTCTGTAGTAGTCTCTGTTAATGATGTTGAAAAGCCAAATTATGGTATAACGCTTCACATCATCCCGCGCAACAACGATAACTTTGATAGACCTTTGGATATTAGTGCTGGTTCTGTCATTAGCTTTGTATGCAAGACTGCCAACGCTACCGCTATACATTATTAATTGAATTAATTTATTTTTTTTATTATTAAAAAAATGAAGCAACCGACAGTACCAAGTTTATATCCTGAGTTGCCAGTGAAAGACGGACAGAATTTTAGATTACAAAAGATTTCAGAGATTTAACAGAAGTTAATTACACAGCGAGACACACGCAAGTCTCTTTATAAAAAATATAAACGTGGTATTAATATCACAGATGGAAATGACACTACCTTAATATCTGCAAGTGTTATTATGGCTGGGATTGGATTTATTGTTCCAGTTTTGTGACCTTTGGAAATAGCAGCAATAGTATGTGGAGCTACAGGTGTGTGTATTAATTTTATCAGACGCAAGCTTAATACAAAAGCTCAAAAACATTATGAAATAAAAACTTTGGCAGAGTCTAAGTTGAATAGCATAACAAATTTGATATCAAAAGCATTGAGTGATGCACATATATCTGAGCAAGAGTTTGGGTTGATTTTGGATGAGTTAGATAAATATTATAGTTTCAAACAGGACACCAAAAAGAAAGCTGAAATTAGTAAAGTTCAAAAAAAAGAACTAGTGGAGCAGGGAAGAAAGGAAGCAATGGCAACCTTACAAAAAAAGTCTAAAAAGTGTGTGATGTATTGTTTTAGTAATGTGTTTGAGTATGATCCACCACCTTTGTATTCAAGCTCGGAGAATCAAATTATATGATTTTCTAAAAGAAAATCATATTTTGTTAATTTGGTGTTTATTCGTTGATTTGGGTGTAAATTTAATAACAAATCAACTTTTATTAAAAAATCTGAGAATATAACTCTAACCCAGCTTATTTCAGCACTTTGTGGTAGGTTATATATATATATATGTAACAGTATTTTGGGGTGTTCTGCTGTAATTTAAGGCGAAACAGAGTGAGCCGAAAAATTACAGCAGAACCCCCAAAATACATATATATCCTTCTTTTATCCACATTTTTTTTTTTAAGATTGGCGAATAAAGTTATACGTACATGCGTATTGGCAGTTACGCCCTTGGATTTAATATGATCATATTCACATATTTATGACATAATGACAAACAATCCTTCAAGACTTCAAAACTGAATGACAAGCTGCCGCCACAAGGAAGTGTGATGGACGTACGGATGGATGGACAGATGGATGGCAAGTTAAAAAAAAACAACAGTTGTATATGCCCTCGCATGCATTTTCATGACGCCTCAGATTACAAGTAGTGGGCGCACCCCGGTTGCCGAATACCTCCCACCATCACATCTACTCTGAATCCGCCCCTGGACCCTTAACTTAGGTATGTGCCCGTCTATTTCGGCTTCTTAGACAATCTCTACCCAGAGTTGTCGTTCCTTTCATGCACATACAATGTAATGCCTCTGGGAGAGATTGCTTCTTTAATAGAGTCTAGCTCATGCCGGATATGATACGCGTCCGAAACTGTTTACAGTTATTGTCTCGTGATAGGCATTCCGAAAACCCCTCTCAAGGTCCTCACATTATTATGGCAACGATGACCGGAAATGTTGATAATACTGGTCCCCTATTTTTCTACATTAACTATATAGAAGCAGAGGACCAGTTTTACAGCGGATTGTCTGGTTACCCGTTTAACTTAAAAACTTGTTATTCCGCGGCAATGAGCAGAAAACCAAAACTACTAAAAACGAGACGGGCACCTTGCAACACCCCAGCAACGCACGTAGCAACAACGGGACCAGCAACAACAGCACACTGAATCCAGTTGGGGAAGAATGCTCGTCCTGTGAATTATTATAGCTATGTTTTAGCTAAATAACACTTTATTGGAAGTTAAAAACTATCAATCATGTCGTTGGCTGCGGACCTTGAACTCGGCGATAGCCGAGTGGAATTTATGGCGGATTATGTCCTTAAAACAACAAAAAGCAAGCCGGACAAATTCGTAAAAATGTACAATGTGGATGAAAACAAACAGATCATTATGGAATGGTTTGAAAAATCGGACCTTCCGTCTCTAATAATAATAAGCAATCCAGGAGGAAACCTTACTGTACAGTATGAGTGGCCGGCCAACCCGAAGGCGAAGGCATGCTACTTCGTAAAGAAGTCGAAGGATCCCATAAATAAAGACATTCCGTTCAGAAATGCAGTTTTGTATGGAGATATTTCCTATTCACCACTGGATCAGCTCTCAGCATTTGTTGACGAGGTAAATTTGATTATTTTGACTTCTGTATTATGATAAAAATAACATATTTATTATTGATATTCTATCAGTTGAGAAATCTGCTCTCAAATTTCACAATATTAACAAATAATTATAAGACACTACTAACCATGCAGTTTTTCTAACCCTTACCAAGGACGTAACCAGACTTTTATAAATTATACACACAAAAGTAATAATTAAGCGTCATAGATGTGAACCGATCGATTTCCTCAGAAATTGTTCACACAAATGTTTTAATATGGTGCAATCTAGCTCTTTCTAGAACAACCTTTTCCGTTGTTTATACCTAATCTATTTTTTTTTATGACTGGCGAATAAAATTATATGCTCATGCATATTGTGCTTATAGGCATTAGGCAATGGTGTTAATGCCAGTGTTTCTTGAGATGGTGCAAAGTATAATATTCAATTATAATTTATCAATTCTGTTTACAGGTTCTGGTACCGTTGCTGTCCAATGAAAGGAACCACGACCACTGGCCCAATGTAGTATCCAAGGATGTTACACGCCATGTCCATAACTTGAAGGGTAATGTTTTCGTTGTGTCAGGACAAGCGAAGGGAAAGACTCTTCTGCCTCTACCCGTTGGCGCTGACAGAGTCATTGAACTGGAAAATATGGAGGGGTAATAAACAAATATATCTGTTTAATAAATTATTTCTTAAGAATCAATTTTTTTATATAAAAAATAATGATATTTTTCCCTAACTAAATTTGAAATGATCCAAGAAGCATGTATTCATGTTTTTTTGTATATTATCTCCTTTAATTTTGCTTAAATATGTTGAACAGAGTAAAAAACTTTTACTTGTTATGTAAAATAAATGACATCTTCAGTGTGTACACTACCAATTCAATTCTTTATTCAGCTGTCAATTTGTCACCAATACACTGAGTGACCGGTACGTGAAACAGACAGAGTAAAACAAATAAACATCAGTATCATGGTATAGTCATTACAAAGTAACTGTGCACTTAGCTGTGAGAATCAAAGCTCTTAAATGGTTTATATTCTGTACCTACCATAGAGCTGTTATGTGGCCTATAGAAAATATAGGAATGACGTACCTATATTTTCTATAGGACCCCATCCAAACACATCATTGCATTGATTTGATAGCATATTTCTCTATTGATTTGATAGCATATTTCTCTAAGTTATAACTCTTCCGAATACTTTGTCAGCTGTTTCATTTTACATTTTAATAAGCATACTTTGCCTTTAACTTATCAGACACAGATAATGCAACAAGCCAGGATAAGTAGGTAGATTGATTAAGTAGTTTTTGTTTTGAGAAAAAATGATATTGCCTTTTAGTTGTTGTTCTCTCATGTTGTTGTTTTTCTCAAGTTTTTTTTATTTTAATTGGTTAAAGTTTTTCTTAGGGTTTAAATGATCACTTTTTATATTATCTTATTGTTCAAGTTTGTTAAAATTATAAGTTTGTGTTTATTTCTATTTTATTTGTTTTATTGAGTATCATTTGAAATGTGTAAAACCTATAATATTTTTGACATTTGTTAGTAAACAAATTTTGCTTCACCTGAAGTAACCCAATTATTTACTTTAAAACTAAGTGGACAAAACATCTTGTAATTGACCACTATCGTATGTTTTTATTTTTTTATTTTACCAGTTACCTTTATTTCTGTATGTTTCTTCATTATATATTTTCTGAAAATATAAGGGATTTGAAAAAAAAAATGATCTCAAACACAAACAAAACTTTTTTTTTCCCTTATTAGTACTTTTTGATCTTGAATGTATGTAAAAAACAAAACGTTCTGCGTTTTCCAGCGGCGAAGGATTTGACCGTGCATTGGTCCATACCATTGAGTCCATGGTTATTGAGTGGACCCACCAGATTCAAGATGTGCTGAAGCAAGACTCTGCCCAACCCATCCTGGATGGTTTAAATCCATCTCCGTTTGTTGAGATTGAATTCTGGAAGAACAAAGCCACGAATCTGGAATGCATCTATGAACAGGTTGACTATTAGCTATTATACATCACGTTAAACTCTGTTGTTTGTTTGATGTTTAACGTCATTTTTCAGCACATTTTAGGTTATGTATGACAGTCGATGTTTTAGTGGTGGAGGCACACCGCCCACTCATTCCTAGGTAGAACCAGTACTGTATACCTCCCGCCATCTGTAAGAATCAACACTTTTTCATTTGCAAGTTGAACATTGTCACTAAATATTATGTATTATAGAGATGTACGATAGCTGTTACAATTTTTGAATTGTAGTTTATAAAGCGGTATCAAAATAATATCTTTCGTTATTTAATTCAAGCAGCCCCTGAAAGAGGGAAAGGAAACATTGACGTCGGGGAACTGTTCATTCTTACATAAATCTTTTTATCAGCAGAATTAAATTATTAAACCCGATAATTGCTCCTGTCTTCATTTCTTGCAAAATCAAAATCACATGCTTGCAGTGAGTTATTTTTACTAATCTTATGTTCATATTTCAGTTGCGAGACCCCAAAGTACGCAAGATGGCCGAACTTTTGGAGAAGACCGGTAGCAGCTACTTCATCTCCTTCAAGGAGATCTTCAGAGATGTGGTTGCTGGTAAGTGTTTGTGCGGTTGTCACCCCCTCCCCCCCCCCCCCCCCCCCCACCCCCACCCACATTTAATTTTCATCCTCATGTAATGATCACAACTGAACTGGTTGTGTATATTTATTGAGCCCTTGTGTCACTCCAGTTTTGGGGTTTAGCTTGGCTGTTCGTATTGTGTCGATAGATTTTGGATTCTCAAAATATGTAAATTATATATATACATGTCGTCAGGATGTTTAGAAAAAGTGCACATATGTTGTTAAATTTGACTGTTGTTGGCGGGATAGTTACTTTAAGACCTATATTACTGGTTATAAAAGTGTATATCGTTCAGTCACTCTTGTTGAATGAAAAATGTGTTATCCATATTTATAAACTATACTTCCAACTCAACAAAGTAATGTTTTTTCCCAGCTCTGACGGAGGCTCAGGACATCAACATGTTCCTGAAACCGCTGCGCCATCATTTTGAGGACTACGAGCAGGCAGAATTTGACGAGAGTGCCAAAAACTTTGCTCCAATGATGAACGCCATGTGTCTGACATGGGCCAACTCGGAGTACTACAACACGCCCGCACGTGTCATCGTGCTTCTGCAGGAGATGTGTAACATGATCATGGGGATGGTAAGTTAATTGTTTGTTTTTTCCCCCTTTATTTTGACACAATCTCGATGTAGGTACTAACATTCTGTAAGGTACAATGCCAAAAAACACACAGAAATCAGATGTGTTTCCACTGACTGCCTGAAGAAAAAAAGGTAGGATGATTTAATATTTTATTTTTTCTTCTGAGGAGAATAAAAAACACACAAAAATGTGTTGTTCTTCTTTTTCACAAAAATATGTAAGATCCACAGTTTAAACCAGGGTCTGGCGGGTTTG